>CABHPH010131138.1:6057-62508 GCA_902168325.1 Peromyscus nudipes | reverse complement strand
AGGGGGGGGGGGAAGGAGTCTAGGAACCAGAGGGCTCAAGGACACCATGAGACCATGACTCACAGAATCAACTAAGCAGGGCTCGCAGGGGCTCACAGAAACTAAAGTGGCAAACATAAAGCCTTTATGGGTCTGAGCTAGGTCCTTGGCATATATGCTGTGGTCTCGCAGGATTTCTAACAATGGAAGTGGGGGCATATCTCTGTTGCTTTTGACTGCACTTGGGACCCTTTTTCTTCTACTGGGTTGTTAGTCCAGCCTTGATATAAGTCTTATTGTAACTTGTCAGGCCATGTTCAGTTGATATCCCTAGGGTACTTGCTCTTTTTCTTTTTCTGGAAATGGAGAAGTAGATCTGTAGAGGGGAAGAGGGACTGGGAGGAGTAGAGGTAGGGAAACTGTGGTCAGGATGCAACATATGTAAAGAGTAAAAATTACAAAAAAAAGGAGTTTAAGGGCTCACTCCACTTTCAGTCCACTCTCTACTACATCCTTGGTCTTTCTGCCTCTTGCTTCCTGTCACCATGCCTGTCACTTGCTGGCAGGCCCCTGTCCTACCATGATGGACTCTCATCTGTCTGGAACTGCAAGCCAAAGTCAACTTCAAAAGCTGCCTTTGGTCACTGTGCTTTATCATGGGGACAGAAGAGGAGCTAACACACTGGCCATCATTAGAGTCCTGATGACTCTGTTCACATGGGCGGACCGGCGGACAGGGAACAAAAGAAGAAAGACTGAAGGGCAGGCACATGTGTGCTTTGATAGAGAATTCTTCATCAATAAGGTAGAGCCTTGGGGCAGGGAGGGGCTGGCTGGAAATGGTCATGACTCTCTGGTCTTATAGGGAAGGCTGTTCCAGAGCTGGTGCCACAATCTGCTCTGCTGGCCTGTGGAGGGTACCCAGAGGTTAGAGACAAGATTGGAAAACAGTCGTCAAGGCTCCTGAGCCCACTGCTGCCAGCAAGACCAGAAGAACCACTTTGCTAGCAGCTAGAGAGAATCCAAGCAGAAGGAATCTGGGGACAGGTGAGCAGTAGCCCCTTGTGGTCACAAGGGAATGATAGCCAGTCTTTCCTAGGTTTAAACATCTCCCAAGTGTGGTTTGTTCTGTGGGTAGCATCAGAGGGTGGGCATGTGTGGTGGTTTGAAAATGGTCCTCATAGGCCCATAAGGAGTGGCTCTGTTAGGAGGTGTGGCCTTGTTGGTGGAAGTGTGTCACTGGGGGTGGGTTTTGAGGTTCCAGATGCTCAAGCCAGGCCCAGTGGCTCATTCTCTTCCAGCTGCCTAATAATCCAGATGTAGAACTCTCAGCTACTTCTCCATCACCATGTTTGCCTGCAGGCCACCATGCTTCCTGCCATGATAATAATGGACTAACCCTCTAAACTGTTAAGCCAGCCCCAATTAAGTGTTTCCTTATAAGAGTTGCTGTGGTTATGGTGTCTCTTCACAGCAATAGAAACCTTAACTAAGACAGCATGCATGTAGATTACCTAAGGGGTCAGCAGAGTCTCCCTCTGCTATTTATCACAGAGTCGTGAGAGCAAGAAGGAGGCCTGGACTCCACCATGAAAAAGTCAAGACTACTCACTCAGTTCATTAAGTGATGAATTAGACTTACCCTTTGATCGGATGAGAGGGAACTCTGGGCTCCTGAGGACCTTTGAATTACATAGAAGTTTTAGAAGTACTGAGCCAAAATGAGGTGAGCAGCCACCTCTGCAAAGGTATCACAGATTGAATTATAAGGGAAAACGGGATGAATAATAGCCTCTGCTGGTATTTATGCTACCTCCCTTTCCTACCCATTCTGTGTTTCCTCCACCTTTAGCAAGCACTTTAATAGGTCTTGATTCTTTTTCTGGAGGAGTGACCCATTCCCAAAGGCTCTGTACCCTCTGTCATCCTTCCTGGATTAGGTTGTAATTTCCCATTGACTTTAATCACAGGCCATAGTAACACCAAGAGATACCCTAGTATTGATTTGTCTTAGCTAGGTTACTACTGCTGTGATGAAGCACTATGACCAAAAGCAACTTGGAGAGGAAAAGGTTTACTTGGCTTACATATCTTGAGCCACAGTCCATAGAGGGAAACCAAGGCAGGAACTCAAACCAGACGAGAGCCTGGAGGAAGAGTTGATGCAGATGCCATGGAAGAGTGATGTTTGCTCAGCCTGCTTTCTTGTAGAAGCTAGGAGCACCAACCCGGGGTGGCTCCACCCACAATGGCCTAGACCCTCCTATATATCGCTAAGTAAGAAAAGGCCCTGTACTGGCTTTCCTGCTGCCCAGTCTCACAGACACAATTTCTTAATTGAAGTACCCTCCTCTCAGATGACACCAACTTGCATGGAGTGGACATAAAACAAGCCAGCACAAAGCCTTAGTTTTTATGCTTTCATGGAATGTAAGGCTTCTATTACCCTTATCGTTCCTTTGAGTTGGGCTAGTATCTCTAGCTGAATTTTTGTAGTAAGTAGCAGGATGTCACAATATCTTCCCCTTCTCTTTAATTAGCTTATTTGATTTTCTTATCAATTCCCAAGTGTTCTTCATATGTTATATATGCAACTCCTTTGTCGGTTATATGTTCATAAGTCACAAACATCTTCCCTCAGAGACAGGGATTCTTTTCAATGGTTCTTTTTCTAATTCAATTGTGTATTCTGGTTTTAAAAAAAAGCATTTCTCTTCTAGGTCTTGGGTTCATCTTTTGTAAAATGATGGTCAGAGAGTCCTTGGGGGCCTGTCTAGCCCTTATATTCCAAGTGCACAATACATGCTTAATAAGCACATCTTTGAACAACAGGACAGAATAGCATGCTTGGCCACCACCTGTCATGTTGATAAACTTCTTGCTGTCCCTGCCCGATTGATCACACAGTCCAGACTGATCACTTAAGAGACTATTCACAAACCACTTTGGTTAGCGCTGGAGTCATCCATCTTTTCAAGCATGTATAGAAATAGTCTTGCAGACACAGAATAGTAAATTTTCTTACCTTAGCCCAGCCCCACTACAAGAAATCATAGAAGCCCCCAAACTATATTGCAATATTTCAGTCTAGCTGAAACTTCAAATTCCAGAGTCAGTCTGTCTCAAAAAGTAGAAATTGAACCTAGCTGAACTTAGGAGAGTCTCAGATAAAATAAGTCCCTGCTGGAAAATATGTAAAGAATGTCTCATAGAGTGACAATTAACCATGCCAGGCAAAGGAATTGAAGTGTTACACAGAAGAGGTGATCAGTACCTTTAGAAAACTTGTTCAAAAGTGCTGCTAATCAGCCAAATTTTAATTAATTAAAAATGAAGAAGCTGGCCGGGTGGTGGTGGCGCATGCCTTTAGTCCTAGCACTCGGGAGGCAGAGCCAGGTGGATCTCTGTGAGTTCGAGGCCAGCCTGGTCTACAGGGCAAGTTCCAGGACAGGCTCCAAAGCTACACAGAGAAACCCTGTCTCAAAAAACCAAAAACAAATAAATAAACAAATAAAATAAAGAAGCTGAACAATAAGGTAGCATTTCTTGCTGTCTTAGTCAAAATTCTATTGTTGTGAAGAGATACCATGATCATGACAACTCTTACAAAGGAAAACACTTCATTGGGGCCGACTCATAGGTTGAGAGGTTTAGTCTACCATTATCAACATGACAAGAAGTACATGCCAGCACACAGGCAGACATGGTGTTGGAAGAAGAGCCAAGAGTTCTACATCTGGACCAGCAGGCAGTAGGAAGAGACAGTGAGCCACTGGGCCTGGCATGAGCTTTTGAAACCTCAAAGCCTATCCCCAGTGACACACTCCTCCAATAAGGCCACACCTACTTCAACAAGGCCATAAACATAAGTCCTAATCCTTTCAGATAATGCCACTCCCTATGAGCCTAGGGGGCTCATTTTCATTCAAACTATCACACATGCCTTATGAGATGGGGATGTCCTCAGATGGCAAGAATTATAGTAGGGCAGTGAGATGGCTTAGTGATTCACCTAGAGATCCTGAAGGATCTATTACCAAGCCTGATGACTTCAGTTCATCCCTGGGACCCACATGGTAGAAGGTGAGACCTGACTCCTGCATATTATCCTAAGATCAACACACAAGTATCATGATATATGTGTGCCATTCTCCCCGACACATAGACACACAAAATGAATAAATGTACTTTTAAAATTGTGGCAAAGGAGAAGTTCCACACACTGGAAAATCCGAGATGACATTTCTACAATTTCATTGGAAGACAATTTATACACAGCAAATTTTGTAGGAAACCAAACATGCCACTTGTAGGCACATTTTCTGGTGTCCAAAGAGACATTCTCATATTTTTGGTAGCACTGAGTCTAGCAGTAGAAACATGGGAAAGAACTAAGAGACTTCTAGGGAAAGATAAGTGAACTGGGAGACCTGTGCAATGAGATCATAGACACCAACTCAGACTGGTCCATGGCATAGCATCTCAGATGCACAGCTCCTGCATCTCTGGTGGTATTCATTGATACCCTAAACTTATCTGTGCTTATGAAGACGCCTTTGGTCTCAACACACATTTTCACAGAAATCCATCTTTGGTGCATAGTTTGCTGAAGACTTTTAGAACATGGAAATATATGAAATGTTCTTACTTTGATTCCCCTTAAAAGGCCTCCTTGCTTTACTCCAATCTGTGTATCACTGCCCTGGACTCGGAAATCTTTTGTCTGAGCTTCATCTCCCTCACATTCAATCTCAAGACACGCATGACCTGGATGTTTTTCCCAAACCAAAATATCTTGCTCCCTCGGAAAAATTATGCTGCTTTCTGGAAAAAGAAGTAAATATTTGTCACCAGATCACCAGTCTGTGTGACTTTCATTGAACTGGATCCCTCCTCAGCCTGTGGTAAGATTATTGTTAAATTCATGGTTCGCCATGGAATCAGTGAGATCTCGGAAACTTGGGAGTAAACAGACACAGTTAAACTCCAAATTCCTAAAAGTGCAAAGGTGAAGAGCCACAGACAGAATACGATAATTGTACTGGAAATGATAGATTGGATAGTGTGAAGTCCTATCCTTACCTATGCTTACAGACTGAAAAACAATGTAAGTATCAGGGTGACATAACCCAGCTGTATGAGCTTGTCCTTGCTCTATAGAAGATGTTTAAAAGCTCTAAATGCTAATGGATGGCCCTCTTTCCCAGCCCTAGATGTGTTTACTTAAAACACATATTTTGTAAGCAGAACAGCATATAACAACCATATGGCTAATAATTTACCCGATCTGTAAATCATAGCTGAACCCGGGCATTTACTTTGTTATAAAGAAATATGGCAATTTATGCAATGATTGAGAAGAATTATGTGTTAAAGAGAAGGGAGCTTCGTGTTTTGATTATGTAGGCAAGGAATGAAATTAAAGTGGCCTATGCTGATTTATGGCTGAGCAGTCTATGACTACATAGTCAGACCAGGAAATGTGTGCTTACCTTATTTATACCTAAGCACTTTGAAAGGAGGTGCCAAGGCCAGCTCCAAGACATACTGTTGCTATGTTTGCTTCACATCCAGCCAGGTCAGTGGAAACTCTAGGTGTGTGGTATTTTTAAAATATAAATGTTGCTTTTGGATTTTCCAGCTAAGCCCTAATTTCCAAATGATATAAAAGAAATGCCCCAAATTATCTAACTCAGACTAACACTGCTATTTGCTGAAACCTATCTGTTGTTCATCCATCTGTCACTAAACCTGGTAATAGTGACCAGAACAGGAGCATTATGCTGAATTAGGGGCACCAGAGATTCAGAGAGTGATAACCACATAGAAGAGAAAGACTTGTACAAAAGGCAATAATGTAAATCTAAACAGCCTAGATATAATCAATCTTTAAATCCCTTTTGTAAATCTGATCACTTATCCAGTCATCTCCTAATGGTTGGAAATCAATTTTGTGAGAATTTATGATGTTATTTTAATGACACATTTGCAATTTATATGTCACCTAACTCTAAAGGTAATAGAAGGTAGCAATTATTCTGAAATAATAAGTAAGAAATAGAAGGTGCCAATTATTATGCAATAATAAGTAATCATCTAGACAGTTTAAATTAGTATAAAATATAAAGATGTTTGAAAGGCTAGAAATGTATAATTTGGTCCACAATTTAGACCAGTGTCATCCAGTATAAGTTTCTATAGTTATGGAACTAGTCTGTGTATGTTCAGGTAATGAAGGTGGTTTAATAGAGAGATGGATATTGGATACTGGAATTTAGCTATTGTAGCTGAGCAATCACATTTTAAACTTAATTGAAGTAGTCACATGTGTTTAGTGGCTACCATATTGAACAGCAAAATTTTGGACTCTATATATTTACTTCAACCAAGTACTAAATTCAAGTCTTCATCCTATTAGCCTTGGGGTGAGGGAAAAGAGAATGTGAGAAAATTTCACTGGTCAAAGTCAGTGCCCTCATGTACTTGGAGAAGCAGATTTCACTCATCTCGGATACCTCGGGAATACACTGCACCTGACTTAGCCAGCCAGTGAATACTTTCTTGATGTGATGGTTTTATAGAGGATGCAATGTGGCATTGTTTTTAAAAAAAAAAATAGAGAGAGTCCTGATGACGGCTATTAAAAAAGTAAAAAATGTGGTTCAGGAATGACATGTTTATAGGAACTAAAACAGATGCTGTGGTGGTCTGGTTAGCAAGGAAGAAGCTGAGAAAACGAAAGGAATAGGCAGAGAGCATAGACATCTTCACACAACATATACACACATAGATATGTAGAGAACATAGAGATTCATCTTAACAAAACATACACATACATAGATACATAGAGGACATAGAGATTCATCTTAACAAAACATATACATACAAAGATACATAGAGGACATAGAGATTCATCTTAACAAAACATACACATACATAGATACAGAGGTAGATAGCGTAGACATTCATCTTCACACAACATATACATACATAGATACATAGGTAGATAGCATAGACATTCATCTTTACACAATGTATACATGGATAGATACATGGGTAGAGAGTATAGATATCTTCACACAACATACACGTACATAGATACATAGCTAGGGAGCATAGACGTTCGTCTTCACACAACATATACATACATAGACACATAGGCAGAGAGCATAGACATTCATCTTCACACAACATATACATACATAGATACATAGGCAGAGAGCATAGACATTCATCTTCACACAACATATACATACATGCCTACATGTACATATATGCATACACACAAGCATGAAAATTTGAAAACAAAAGCATTAGAGCAGTACATGGGAAAAGATTGCTTTATAAAACTAAAATATATATAATATCAATATTACACATTACACATAAAAATAAACTACAGATAAATATACCAATTGTAAGTAGCAGTTATTTCCTGGTGGTAAGATGATTGCTGATGTTGTTTATTACACTTTAAGTACTCTAAATTAATATCTGAAGCTTTTATTACTTAAGAAATCATTTATTTGTGTGTGTGGGGGGGGAGTGGCACTCATACCATGCACTGATGTGGAGGGCAGAGGATGACTTGCAGGAGGCAGTCTCTCGTTCCATCATGTGGATCCTCAGGATTGAACTCAGGATGTCAGGCTCGGCAGCAAGTACATTTGTCTGCTGAGCTAGCCTACTGGCTCCAGATTTCATATTATTAGTAGAAATGAATACTTTAATAAAACAATAAACATTTGTCTCTATGATGTGACGGCTTCATTCAACTGACACGAAATGTTTACATGGGAAGCAATTTCAGTGGTATTTATTAGAAACTCTTGGTGATCCCATCACTAGAGGACCAGACTTCAAATGATGTCACAGGCATGGATGTCTTAAATGCCTAAGTCCACCAGGACACCTTCCTTCTCATGTCTGAGACTGTGAGAATGGTTTCTTTGCTGTCCTCCACTGTAAGGCTGCAATACCTCACCCTTTCAAGGAAACCAAACAGACAAATGCTATCCCATGGGTTGTCAGGAGTCAGATGAAATAAACTGTACCAGGTGAAGCAATTCCATGATGACTAGCACACAGCAAGGCTCTGGAGAGATTAATCAGCCTCCTCCCATCTCCCACCTGTCTGTGTATGGAATGGAAAATTCTCCATGTTCTCTAGTATGTAAGTATTCCAAGAATATTATGAGGAACTAACTCTCTTTAAGCAGCTAATGGCAAAGCATTCATGATGAAGGTGTTTCCAAGTCTCATTTAGTGTGAAGGTTGAACTGTGATCTACGGACCATTTTCCAAGGAGAAGCACACCCAGTACTATGACAAGAAACAAGCCTTAGCTGCTTCTCAGAGCGCTTAGGCAGCTTGTCATGTCCAGCCTACCACTCTTCTGATGAAACAGAGAGTTACAGAAAGACTCTCTTTACCTCTAGGCTCAAAGGCTTGTAACAATTTAAAAATAAAGAAATTATTATTTCCCTTTTTAAAGAAGAAAAATAAATATCTTTAAATGGTGAACATGCCTGTACTGATTTAATTAATTCTCTGTTTGGGAACAGTATGTGGGCATTTTAATGAAAAACTTTGTGCACATTTTTTTTTGTACATACCCAGATTGTTTACATATAGGTAACTGGGAGTCAGAAAGTGACAGGCAGAAAAAAACAACAAGAGAAGCAGGAGATGATAGCTGAAAAGTCAGTCTAGAAGATGTGGTCTACAAGTGATGTGTCACATGCCTCCTCCATAATGGCATGAAATCAAGGGTTACCAATCCCACCGTGGGAAAGAGAGATACTGCTTGTCAGAAGACTCAGGGAAGCACACTCCAGTAAAAAAGTGTGAGTCTCCCATCCTTACTCATAGAGACTGGCTGTGTAATGAGTACTGCTCTTCAGCAGGAACAAAGCCATGACTGAGCCAGATGTTGGGAAGAGGCAAATACACTTGGTTTTCTGTCATTTCTTCCTGCATATACATAAATTGATATATCAAAAACAATCATATTTAAAATATTAGGTGGAAAGGGATTATGCACTTAAATTTTTTTCTACATGTATTTTATAGCCCAGTAAGAAGTTAAAAACAAAGCAACAACAACAACAAAAAAAATGAGTGTTTATAATTTGAGTCTGAGATATCCCTCACAGGCTTCCATAATTGTACACTTGCTCACCAGCTGGTGATGCTGTGGGAAGCTATGTTAGAGCAGGTGGTCAATGGTAGTAGGTTCATGGGGCTGTGTTATCCATGGCTCCTTCCTGTCACACTTTCTACCTCCTGGTCTTCACCATGTAAGCAAACTGTTGCCACGTGCTCCTGCCACCATAGGTAACTCACTCTATCTTACCTTTGCCACCATGGTGAACTGTGATCCTCCGAAGCTGTGAGCTAACATAAAGCTTACATCTGTCTTGCCTCAAAACAACAACAACAACAAAACAAGTAAATAACTTTAAAAGGCTGTTTCACAACAAATATGCTCAAAGAAAAAAAACTGGTTAAAATGAAAAAGGAAAACAAAAAAACAAAAAAGCTTCAAGAGAAGAGGTGACTTCTCATCTCAGGTTTGAGTAGTTTGAGATGAGCCAGCCAAGAATGAATCGGGAAAGAGTAATGCAGGCAAAGGAAACAAGGCTCACAGAGGCACACAGCAAGAATAAGTCATATGAAGAAAGCATTGATAATCACAGAGAACCAGAGGAAAAGCACTGAGCTTAGAAAAGTAGGTAAGGACTCTATGCAGCCCAAACTTTTGTGGGTACAGGGAAAGATTTTAGCTGCTCTCATGTGTGTCTTTCTTTTTTTATCTAATGCATTCCCTAAGGAACACCCACATGTGTGGATTCCTTAGAGCACATATCCGTACTCTCCTCCCCAAATAGCTAGTTCTGTCTATGAATATTCACAACTCAGTCTGCCCTTAAAGGGAAAAACCAGAAAAGAAACCCCCAGGTGTCCAGGAAGCTGCTTCTCGGTCTTTGAAACGAAGAATTCTGGGAATAGACTAGTAATAACATGGACAAAGCATGTGCTCTGGGTAACTCTACTCTTGGCTCTGAAGACAATTTTATCCAATGGTGAAAGTCATGGTAACAGTGGCCTGATGGTGGTGTTTGCCAAGCCAGACCAGGTTGGGCTCTTTAGATATGCTGATTTCGAAAGCTGTGAGAAAATGTTGTACAAAGAACAACTCTAAGTTGGAATTCAGTCCATGGCTACTGGGCTCAGAGTTCCTGGGTCTCCTTTGAGTCAGTCTATCATGCTAGAAGGTCACAGAAGAAGAAAACACCTCAGCTTGTGGAGTCCAGGAAGTACAAAGACCAAAAGAGACTGAGGACTGTAGTCAGACTTTTCTTTGGACTGCCAGCTCACAAATGATGGCACGGAGGCTTATTATTAATTATGAAAGCTCGGCCTTAGTTTAGGCTTTTTTCTAACTAGTTCTTATAACTTAATTAACCTGCTTTTATTAATCTACGTTTTACAATGTGGCTTTTTACACTTTTTTCTTTCTATATGTCTGACTCCCTCCATGTCCCATTGGCATCGCCTCTGTGCCTCAGTTATCTCCTCCTACTTCCTCTCTCTACGCAGAAGTCCCGCCTAAACCTCCTGCCAACCTATCAGCCATTTAGCTCTTTATTAAACCAATCACAGCAATATATCTTCACACAGTGAACAAACACCCCACAGCCGAGGACCCTTCAAAGGCATACCCCAGTAACCTTCCTCCAACTAGACCCCACATCATATTTTCCATCACTGTCTAATTATGCCTTCTAATTATTAACCTATCAATGGATTAATTCATTGGTGAAGTCAGAGCCTTTATACTCTTTTCACTTCCCCAAAGCTCATACCCTGGCCATTAACAAATGAGTTTTCAAGGAACATTTCAGACTTTAACAGCCCCCATTCCCACTTTCTTTATATTTGATCGTAATTCCATATATAAATAAATACACTGTAACCTGAGGATTACTATGGGCTGAATTGTTTCCTTTAAAAATTTGCATTTGAAAACATAATCCTCAATGTGACTGTATATGGAAATGGGACCTTCAATAGGTAACTAAAACTAAATAAATTGCTAAGAATTGGGGTCTGATCCACTATCACTGTGACATTACAAGAAGAGAACATGAGAGACCAGGCTGTGATTCACAGTGAAGGAAGACCATATAAGACATCGTAAGACAAGGGGAAGGCCACAGGAGAAATCAAGGCTTCCAGTGCCTTGATCCTTGACATGTAAAGTTTCAGAGTTAGATGACATAAATGTATGCTGTCTAAGCCATGCAGCATGGGTTTTGTTATGGCCGTCCTAGCAAACTAATACAACAATACTGAATATGACCTTGATCTTTTCTTGTGTTCTTTTTCTTTCCCCCAATTTCTGACTTCAAACTCTCTGTAGGCTGTAAGTTCATGGAAGTTTACTGAGCTGTCATCGCTCAATAGCATCTGTAAGACTCACAAGTTTAGTGTTAAGATGGTCTAAAAACTCAGAGCAACTAATTCTGAATTTATTGATCTGTGAACATGATCTTATCTATATATAATCAAGCTTAATTCATTAATTAGAAATATAGTCAGATTGTTTTATGGTGTATTCACAAATAACCTAAACAGATTCCATGCTGAACCAATTAATTATCAAGAAATCAAGTAAATCTATCTTGAAGTGATTATTGGTTATTCACAGAGTAGAATTAATCACATTCTAAGAGACTTTTCAATAAATGCTGTTAGAGCTTCATAAAATTAGAAATTGTAAAATACAGTTTGTTACAGCACTTTTCCCTCTACATTTTTATTGGCATGGTTCTTTTTGGAAAGCATTAAAATCTTAATGAGTTCTCCACTCAGTCCCCAATGTGCTCATCACAACAGAACGAACAACTGAGCTCTCAAAACCCTGAACACTGCGACAAGGCCAGTTCATGAGGACACTCATCGGGTAGGGCAGCTGTGTGTAGAGGAATTACAGTCTGTACTGCCACTCTGGAATAAAACAGGACAAAATTCACAGACCTCACTTGAAGTTGGCATCACACTGAAAAATAGTCTTGAGACAATCCAAATGAGTAACAAAAAAGGGTAAGAATTTTCTTTCTGTTTCTTCTCTCTGAAAATCAGTGTGTGGGATGTGGGGGTGGGGGTGGTGTGTGTGTGTGTGTGTGTGTGTGTGTGTATACATGCCTGTATGGATCCTTAAAAATGATGTATCTCGGCATATTTCTGATTCTGGCTTAGATGAAGCCTTGATATCACATGAACTAACTCTGTCCATGTATCAACCACGGAGCCACAGGTCCGGGATCCTGAAGAAAGACTGTATACAGAGGGTTTGCACCACATTCATCTGAGCTTTCTCCCTAGGATCACATCCAACCCTTGATACTGTAGAGTAGAGCCAAGCAGGTAGCAGCCATACCACCGCTCACAGAAAGCCAAGATCAGACTTTCAAGACCACTGAAGCAGTGAAAATTTATGGGGTGGGTTAAGGGAAGAAAAAGCTGTGTTGAGAACATGTGCCAAGTAGAGCTACCTTTTTCCTGTTGGCCAAATGCTAAGTGAGGCATGCAATATGCAAGACTCTGTGGGACCTACTGGGGGCAGACAGCAGAATGGATGTTTCAAAGCATACATAATACTGCAATTTGCATAACTGTACCAGTGAAGAGGCCTGATCAAGACGATGATCAGTCAGCCAAAATGCCAGACAAGCAAACTTTAAGAAGAAAAACTATGCCCTGATTCAAGTAAGGGTTCAGGAAGACCCAGACTAATAATCATAAAACCAAGTCACCATTTTATTTTATTTTTTTAATTTTCTTTAAAGAATGGTGGCCTGTTGCATACAATACCTTGTGTGAATGTACCCAGAATCTGATACGTTCAGATAAATCACATCCGTGAAGGGATTAAGTTTATCAAACAGCAAAGTGTCAGTCTGAGAAAATAAAATTTAACACTCTGAGGAAAGCACATTCACAATTATGGTAAGATATCATAGGTATTTTAAGAAGGCCCAGAAGTTAACGAACAAAAACATATAAAGAAGCATAAAACTATAATCCGCTGTTAGAAAGACAATCACACACTGAAAATACTAAATCAATATGTGAACATAGGTGTGTGTGCTTATTTGTGTATATATGCATTTATAGGTGAGTGTACCGCAGAATGGAAAATTTATTACATACAAGGAAGGAATGATAGAAAACAGGCCAACTTAACTATCAGAAACAATCACTTCAGAAACATAATAAAACATCATTTACACTAACATCATACATATATCCCTACACTGAGACTCTGAATTTACAACCATCTTCCCTAAACATGAAGACAAACTAAAGTAAGCTACCACTGGAAGCATGCTCCCACTGTTTAAAAGGGGGAAAGAATGGATGAACCACTTTGTTCTGAATATGAAGAAAGAGTAGGATCAGCATTTACATTAAACACTATATTAAAGGACTTGGAAAACTGAGAACAGGAGAGATGGCTCTGGGTTAAGAGCACTGGCTGCTCTTCCAAAAGACATGGGTTCATTCCCAAGCACCCACATAGCAGCTCACAACCGTCATAACTCCAGTTCCAAGAGACCTATTATTGCCTCCTTTTAGCCTCCATGGGTACTGCACACATGTGGTACACAGTTATACGTGCAGGCAAAACACCCACACACATAAAATAAAAATACAGGTTAAAATATTTTTTAAAGAAAGAATAAAACACAAATGCAAAACATTGGAAAGCAAGAAGGAACCCTGCTTTTATTCACAGGCATTTCTATTATTAACATAGAAACCCTTAACACTCTTTAAAAATTGTTTAACTAATACATTATTTTTACATTGCTCAAAGGATATAAGTTCAATTAAAAATTCAACTTCAACCTGTGCACCAGCAGTGGGAAAATCACATTTAAAACAATGTTCCTGGGGACAAATTTGAAGTGAAAAGCATTTGGGAATAAATTTGACAAAATATATAGAAGACTTACCCAGGGGGATATTACCCCCTCCACACACACACAAAATTAAAGACCTAAATGGAAGAAAATCAAACAGATAGAATTATATTTATGAACTATGAGGCGCAATATTGTTAAGAGGCCATTTTCTTCAAACTGATCTGAAGAATGAGACTAAGTGGAGGCTATTCCACAATCAGTGCTAAATTGGACACTGATGTCACCCCCTTCAATATCAGGGACCGTCTTGGAAAGTGGAGGGAGAGAATGTAAGAGCTGGGGAAGAGAGCGGCCTCATGACATGTTGCCTACCGGATATAACATGGCTGCTGCAGTCACCAACACACAGCAGCTGGGGCCACGTGCACATAAGACCTACACACACTAAGAGACACAAAGGGAGGAGCGAGACAACTGGGAAGAGGAACCACGTGATCAGCAATGGGAGGGGGTGAGAGTGTAACAAGGAAAAATATGATCACAATACATGGTGTGCATGCATAAAATTCTTGGAAAAGAAAAATTAATAGTTACAGAACAGACTTTGACTTTAAGTGGTAAACTGTAAAGATTTAAGTGTAAAGAATGTAAAATGGACAAAGGGCTTGACTCACCTGATGTTAATCCTGCTGATGCATCTATAGACGTTAACTGAATATTAATACCAAAACAGATATAGTCCAGAATTAGACCCATTTTGTACAAAGGTGTCAAAGCAGGCAATAGGTAGAAGAAAACTGTAAAACCTGGAACACTTGCAATCTGAAGTGCTAATTTTCATATTAAATAATAATTACTTTAAAAAAAATTACTAGACCCCAAAATCATATATTATCTAAAATAATAAAAGACAACATAAAGCCATTGTGGCTCAAGGTTATAATCCCGGCACTTGGGAGACTGAGTCAGGAGAGGTTGGGGCCAGCCTGGGCTACAAAGTAAGACACTATCTCAAAAGAAACAAACAAGCAAATCCAACAGAACAAAATAAACCTGTAAAGAAAGAAAAATACTTACCTTAGATTGTGCATGTATTGGCATGCATGTATGTGCATATATATGTATTGGTATGTATGTATATCTATATATATGTGTGTGTTGGTATGTATGTATGTGTATATATGTGTATTGGTATGTGTGTGAACTAAAGCAAAGGACTGAAGTTGAGAATTATGTAAAATTTCCATTCAATAATAAATAACACCTCAAAATTGGTTCAAAGACACATCACTAAATAAGATAAACCTATTGCCAGCAATTACATGGTAGGGAAAAGCATGACTTTTATCAGAATGATGAGAAGGGATAAGATTAAAAAGAGTGACAAATAGAGGCAAAAATGTGGAACAAGAAGAGGCTGGAAACTTCCCCTGAAGCACAGAATGTTCCCGAGTTGCTACAAAACAGTCCTCTTAAGTCTCCTGAGCTGGAAGTAAAAAAGGAGTTTTAAGTCACTGTGTCAAAGGCATCCTCAAATGAGTCAAGTTCACAAGCTGAAGTGCGTGCCTTCTGTACCACAGATTATCATGTTTTCAGACAGTGGAATGTTTTTCTTTTCCTTTTTAGGATGGTAACTTTATTTTGTTTATTTGTGGTGTGTGTGTGTGTGTGTGTGTGTGTGTGTGTGTGTGTGTGTGTGTGTTATGGATGGGGGCAGTTACATCACACCACGTGCCTGTGGATGTCAGTTTTGTGGAGTTGACTCTCTCCACCTTTAAATGGATTCTGGGAATCAAACTCAGACTGTCAGATTGACCGATTCCTTGGACACTCAAGCACCATCGATTTTGTTTATTTATTTTGGGGATGAGGAGGGTAGCCAGGACCTCTCACTGGTCTTGAATTAGACAAGTAGCCTAGGCCAGTTGGTTAGTGTGCTTAAAGTCTCCACCTGCCTCTGCTTCATGACTTTATGCTGTTTTTCTAGTGTTTCTCGAGTCAAAACCAAGCTTCATTGCTCACATCTCGAAGCACAGTTTATGCCACAACACAGCATTTATTTTATTCAACTATGCTTTATGGGCACTTCACAGCTTAGTTTACATCTCCATCAAATTATCTGTACCTCCGGGGCATGGCCTAACCCTATTCATCTTTGTATCTCCAAATACCTATATAACATATAGGCTTTCACAGGATCCCAGGGTCACTACATGTCTGATAAGTTGACTTGTTTTCTTTCCAGAATAACTTTGTGTGATATCACTAATATCCCTGCATGGCACAGGCTTCAGCTACCATTTTATAAGCTCAGGGAGGTTGATTGTAAACTTCTATTCTCTTCCTACGGCATTTGACTAACTCTTGCTCTTCCCAGGTGTCAATAAACAACAAAAGTTGGATATGCTGTACTCTGAGGATTCAGGAAGGAAAGAGAAAAAACATCACTGACAAACCTAGTAAGTGACAGCCATGGGTTGGACAATACACTCTTTACATTATCTCGGTTAATTTTCACAAGTCAGTTAGGAGTTTAATTTGAACAGAAAGTAAGTTGGGCTTCAGAGACTGAGGAGACAACTGAGTACAAAATGTGTTAACATTTTAAGGACCTGACTTTTGTCCCCAGAGCTCACATTAAGAATTCAAATTTAGTGATACACACTTATAATCCCAGCACTGGGGCGACAAAGGCAAGTGGACCCTTTTGGCTAACTAACCAGAAAGCCTAGCCTATTTAGCTAGTACCATGCCAGTCAGTGAGAGATCCTGCCTACCCTTCTTAGCCCAACAAATGAAGGTAGATGACGCTTGGGTGTAGAAGGAATGACAGTTGAGGCTGTCCTCTGGCCTCGTTTACATTATATGCACAGGCATCCACACATGATTATATAGATGCACACCAACATACATGCAGACAAAAGTAATGGGTTTCAGATGCATAGTGTCCTGATGGAGGTCAGAACGCTGGGATGTCACAGAACAATCTCTAACTGTAAACCCACATGCTTTCCTTTAAAAGAGAAATTCCCATAAAAGCACAGATGCAAATTAGTTCTGGTTTGGTGAGATGGCTCCACAGGTAAGTACACTAGTCATGTAAGCCTGAGGGCCTGGGTTCAATCCCCAAAGCCCATGTATTGAGCCAGATACGGTGTCACGTTTCTAGAATCCCAGCACTCCTATGGTAAAATGGGAAACAAAGGCGGGAAAATCATCCAGGAGCTCAGAAACAGCTAGCCTGGAGTGCACAGTATGACAGAGGCAATAAGAGAGGCCCTGCTTCAAACAAGCAGAAGGAAAGAACAGACTAGCAAAAGTTGTCCTCTGATTGCCACACGTGAACCATGGTATACATGAACTAATACACACACACACACACACACACACACACACACACACACACACGCACGCACACAAATGCTTATGTTGCTTGGATTCTAATGGCTCCCTCGGGGGAGGGGGTGAGAAGGTGCTGCGTCAATGACATAGACACCGGGAGTCCATTGAAAGCAAATAACAAACTCATTTATTCAATAACAGGGAAGGCCTTATATACCCTCCTCCCAGCGCCCAGTCTGTGTGGTCCTCCCTCATGGCTGGGCATGATCAGGACCTCTGACAGTGACCAGGAACTCTGACAGCTCCTGTTGCTAGGCCCTCAGGCAGACTCCAGGTTGGCTTTTAAGGAGTATGTTATGTGCATGCCTTGGCAACTGGTCTGAGCCAATTTCTTCAACCCTATGGGACTGTCCTACTACATGCATACATACCCATATATTTCTTAAAAGTCAGTTCTACTGATTTCAGATGTAATAACCACTACATTAAAAAGGAAAATAAATGTTGGGAAGTTCAAAAGGCTCATTTGCCTTTAGTAATTGAAGAAGACTGAGGAAAATGAGGTCCCACATACTAAATAACATATTTCATCTGTGACCCATGAGAAATATTGTTCAAGAGACTAAATTTGGTCATTCATGTGTTTCAGCTTGTGCTTGTTTCCATTGTCATTTGCAATTGCAATTAATTTTTATCTACTTCTGTTCACTTTAATAAGCTTCTAATTGTGTTGTTAGTGAACAAGGCAGTTTCAGCAAGTGAACTCACTGGAATCGCATTTCAAAAGATTGGGACTCGGTGAATTCATCACAATAATTCCTAGATATGCATAAGACTAGACTGAATGATAAGCATGCATTCTACCAGTAAGACTGGTCTTTGGAAATGTTCTCTTCTTTTTGTTTTGTTTTGGTTTTTTTTGTTTGTTTGTTTTGTTTTTTGTTTTTTAAGACAGGGTTTCTCTGTGTCGTTTTGGTGCCTGCCCTGGATCTCGCTCTGTAGACCAGGCTGGCCTTGAACTCACACAGATCCACCTGGTTCTGCCTCCTGAGTGCTGGGATTAAAGGCATGCACCACCACCGCCCAGCTTTTGGAAATGTTCTCAACTGCTATGTTAATCAGGACAAGCCTAGCTCATTTAACAGGACAACAACCATCACTCCTTGTCAAATGATGAGGATTATAGTGATTTCTCAATTAATAATACAAAAAATATTTCTAGTGGATTCACAATGACCACTCATTTGAAAATGCTAAGTACTGTCAAGTTTGATTTTTTTTTTTTTGGAGGGGAGGGCACTGAGTAACTAAACTATTAAATAGATACCTATGTATTCAAGCTCTCCCAAACCACTCATATGAATCCTCACTTTTAGAATAGTCTAAACCTTTGTAACTTTTTGTAACATAGTTTACTTAGAACAAATATGCTAACCATCTTCTTATGTATTTTTTTTTGTCATAGATAGAAAATTTTGGTGAAAAGCTAAGTCTTAAGTCTTTTGCCCATTTGTTTTTTCTCTTTATTTCTTTTTCTTTCTTTCTTCCTTCCTTCCTTTCTTTTTTTCATGGTAGAGTTCTAGACTTTTTTGCTGATGATGATACTTTGTTCTTTTGAGTTTTGTTTGTTTGTATGACTGGATTTTATGTATTTATGTATGTATGTATGTATGTATGTATGTATGCATATATTATTTTGATGTAGTTTCATGTAGTCATCAAATTCAGACTCTTGACTCTCCTGCCTTAACATCTGAAGAGCTAGCTTACATTCATGCCTGACTTATTTATTTTATAATTCATGCCTGATTTATTTTCTTACTGAAGTTTTAATGTTCTTTATATATCTAGTCACAGGTTCTTTACCAGATTTGGGTTTACGAATATTTCCCCTCAGTCTGTGTTGCTTCTTTTTTCAACCTTTTACTAAACAAGCCTTTCACTGCTAGTAAGTTTTTAATTTTTATAGAACCAATTTGTCTTGTTTATGGGTCATGTTTTTCTGTTATATAACAACAACATTAAAAAAAGAAAAATAACCCTTCTCAAATGCAAGATCGCATAGGTTTTCTACTGTTTTACTTCAGATGTTTTAATTTTAAAAGTTTTCCCTTTTGGTCAGGACCTCTTTGGAGTTTCTGTTTGTATAAGCCTTGAGGGATATGTTGTAATTTGTCTTTTTCCACTAGCATTTGATTGTTCTAGCATCAATTACTGAAGGGTTAGCTCTCCTCTGTGGAATCAGAATCTCACCATTCTCACAAACCAGAACATGCTGATGGGTCTATTATGACTGACTCATCTGTCCCACTGACTTCTCTGTGTATCTGTGTATTGCTTTCAGCACTATATCTTATTAACTCTGAATCTGGTAACATCATCTTCTCTAAGATCATCAGTTTGGAGTAAATATATGTTGGATTTTCTTGCATCAAATGTTGATTGCATTCTGGATTGAACTATATTTATGATGCATTTTTAATATATTGATGCATTTGAATTGAATTGGAAATTTTTATCTATGATGGGACATTGTATGGAATTTAATATATTGCTGTTATGATATCATGATGCATTCTTCCATTGCTTAGAAAATATTAAACAAGAAAAGTGCAAATGTTTCCTTAAATGTTGGATATAATCTTTAATCAAAACCACCTGAGCCATGGATTTTCTTTTCTTTCTTTCTTCCTTTCTTTCTTTCTTTCTTTCTTTCTTTCTTTCTTTCTTTCTTTCTCTCTTCCTTTCTTTTCTTTCTGAGCAGGGCATTATAGTTTATTGAAGACCTGAATGTGACTAAAAGAAGATAGAAGGGAAGCAAATTTGTTCTCTGCTTCAGATGGGATTTCCTTGACTATCACTCTTGGTCATTGGGCCTTGAGATGCAAACATTATATTCCTTGGTTCTAAGGCTTTTGAATCCATGTTGGAACTGTACCCACCTGTTCAGCAGGCTTTCAGCTTGCAGGATGCATCCCATGAATCTGCTCGACCTCTCTAATCATATAAGCTAATCCCTCATGATTAGTCTATCTACCCTTTACTAAATCTGGTCATTCACATGGTTCAGCTTGTGCTTGTTTCCATTGTCATTTGCAATTGCAATTAATTTTGATCTATTTCTGTTCACTTTAATAAGCTTCTAATTGTGTTGTTAGTGAACAAGGCAGTTTCAGCAAGTGAACTCACTAGAACCTACCATATCAGTTACGTGTCTATCTCGACATTAACTAATACAGCTAACAAGTCTAAACTACACTATACAGGATAACACAGCAGGCTAGAAACAAAGGCAGGAGTCAGTATTGCAGTCTTGAGTCTGAAATTCACATGGCTAACTGACATGCTGAAGTCTACAGAAGATTTGAGGCAGAATTTCTTCGGGAAAACCAGGCTTTGCTCTTTAGGCCTTTACCTCCTTGGATCAGGTCCACACACACTACCACTGGCAATGCTCTTTACTTAGTCAACTGACTGCAGATATCAACTACATTTACAAAATACCTTCAGAGCAATGCCTAGGTTACTATCTGATTACATAGCCTATACTTTAGCCAAGTTGGCAGACAACTAACCATCACATATTGCTCAGTCCAAAAACTCAGAAAAGCCTGAGCGAAACAGTTCAGTGTTATAATACTAAATCACTACAGGATAAGAAAACTATTCTTAGAAACAAAACTTCACGTAGACAGCGGTAAGCACAGAACAACAAAAGCCCAATTCTTAGGGCAACCTTTTCAGGATACTAAGTAAACTCAGCTAACTATCTTTTCAGTTTCACGATTGCAAGAACACTTATTGTTTTACAATGATTTGGTGTTAAAAAATGAGTGTGTAACTTTTGAAATCACGTTATGCCCTACACTTTTTTTTTAAAACTGTTTTCCTTTTATTGAAAGTAGATTCTTGTCTTATATATCCTGCTTATGGTTTTCCCTCCCTCTACCCCATCCAGTTCCTCCCCAACTCCCCTCCCATCTTGATCCACTCCCTTTCTGTATCTCATTAGAAAAGAACAGGCTTCTAAAAGATAATAATAAAATATAAGGTAAAACAAAAACTATCACATCAAAGTTGAACAAGGCTAACAGAAGGCAAAGAGCCCAAGAGAAGAACAAAAATCAGAGATTTACTAGTTCACACATCCAAAATTCCCATAAAGGCACTAAACTGAAAGTTGTGCTATGTACACAGAGGACCTGGTGCAGACCCGTACAGGCCCTATGCATGCTGCCTCAGTCTCCGTGAGTTCACGAGCTTTGCTCATGTTGATTTAGAGTGTCTTATTTTCTTGGTGCCCTCCATTCCCTCTGGCTCCTAAACTCTTTCTGCCTTCTCCTATTCAGGGTTTCCTGAGCTCTTAGGGGAGAGATTTGATGGAGACCCCCCCTCCCATTTAGGGCTGAGTGTTCCGAGGGTTCTCTTTATACACTGTCTGATTGTGAGTCTCTGTATTTGTTCACATCTGCTGAAGGAGGAAGCTTGTTTGATGATGATGGCTGAATAAGACTCTGATCTGTGAGTATAGCAGATTTTCAATAGAAGTCATTTTATCACTATGAATTTTCTTTGATTTTTTTTTAAGAACAGTAGTATTTTGGTGTGCCCTACATCCCTAGACTATCTAGTCTCTGGTTCTTGGTTAACCAAGCAGTGCCGGTTATGGGTTCCAAGTTAGGGTGAACTTCTATCTATAGATTCAGTCTTTAATAGAATTTTCCAGATATCTTTCTCTCACTGATTTCTATATTGGAACAACTATAGAAGAGAAGCAGCTTTTCTTACCATTTGAAAATACCTCATACAGTTTATCTTGAGTTCTGAGGTATATTAGAGATGGAGAAATCATAAATGGCAGACTGAAAGAAAGAAGCTGAGGCTGGAGAAGCAATACTGGGGTCTCCAGTTTACAATTCATCTACATATAACAGAGGAGAAACAGAAAGTATGGCCAGACCATTAACACATCCTGTAACCTTGGGTGTTTGGAATCCAAGGTCTTTACAGTATAATAAGCACTTTAAGTCCCTGTGTGGAAGTAGGTAAGACCATTGTCAAAATTATATTAAAGAAGAGAGTGAGATAAATGTCTGAGTTAAACATTCTTCCATATGATATCTATGATTCTAGGTAAGTTTAATGGATAAACCTAAATGGCATATTTTACCAGTGTTTGCTTCTATTCCTAGAAAAATAATTAGATATTTTTATTTAATAAAAGTATAGGCTATGTTTGTTTTTGGAAAAATACCAAGCCTTCTGGAATCTTTTAAATGTTGAATGAAAATTTTTTATTGAATCATATTTGATTTTGCCAGTGATTTCTTATTTAATCTAAGAATCGATGGATTTACTGTATTTGTGTCTTTGGGCTTGATAATTTGCATTCTGAGCATGTCCTAAAGCAGGAGGGAATGCTGTTGGAACCTTAACTACATCTGTAGCATCATTAAAAAGTTTCCTGTTTCCTGTGCCAGTCACTGGGTTTCAGCGGGGATAGCATTCTCGTAGTCAGGTGTGACATAGTCTGCACCCGACGTCTTTCAGCAATGTGCCACTTCTAGTGAGAAGCACAAACACGGTGTTGCTTTGTCACATAGCTCATTTAAATTTCCTTTACCACATCCTGTAGTTCTGTTTAAAGCACTGTAGTTTGTTGGCTCAGAGAGCAGAACAGGAGTGGAAGGGAATCGCTAAGCTTGTTTCTCTTCAGTGCAAACCCTCATTCTTGACAAGCTATTCACTGGGTTCCACGGCACCTGACAATGAGGTTATTGCAATTCTTTTATAATATTTTTTTCTTTTATCACTTTCATCCATGACATGATAATAACATTGAGGGAAGAGAGCTACAAAGACAAAAATAGCTGTTTGTAAACTCAAGACCTCCACTCACTATCTCAGCACTATACTTGCCAGTGGGCCTCCAGGTGGCACATTCGTTGTGGAGCAGGGAGAGTTGTCGTGCACAGCTATCACACTTCTTCCATATTGTCAGCTCAACTTCCAAGGGAATTCAGTCCACATCTGAACTTACACAAGAACCGAGGGCTTTACCCTCTCGGAGAGAATGCAGCTGGCTAGAGTAATCAGACAGCTCCATTTTCAGAAAGGAAGTATTACCTCTAACAGTCATTTCAGGTAAGAACACGCATACAGACACAGACACAGGCACACGCACACACACACACACACACACAGAGAGAGAGAGAGACAGAGACAGACAGAGACACAGAGACAGAGAGAGACAGAGAGACAGAGAGAGAGAATGACATTGACTAAATTATTTACAACTTCTTTACCTTGAAGTTGAGATACACATAAGGCAACCTTGCCATCACAAAACTTCCTTTGACAACACCAATGGCAAGAAGAAGAAGTCCAGCATTCAGAGGACATGATATTCTCAAAGATTCTTTACCATCTTAAGATTTAAAAAATCCTGAGACTTCAAATGTAGGTTAGACCAGCCAGGCATGGTGATGCATGTCTGTAACCCCAGCACTCAGAATATGGAGGTAGCAGGAATAAGAATTCAAAGCAGACTTTGGCTGTATGGCAAGCTCTAGGCCAGCCTAGGCTGCATACAGTCTTGCCTCAAAAGACAACAACAAAAAGTAGTAGGTTAAACATATGATCTCCTTCTCAACTATTTTCACTTGGTTACTTTTATGACAAAAATTAAAATGTTCTAAAAACTGTTGCCACAAATAAACTTGCATTGATGCTAGCTTTTTGGGGGAGATAGAAGTACATTATTTTTGAAGGTTACACGTAACCAGTGGTTATCAAGTTGATTCAGCAGGTAAAGACACTTGCCCCCAATCTTGAGCTTGATCCCTAAGTCTCCATGTTGAACAGAAATAATTGACTTCTGTCCTCTGACCTAAACACATGCACTATGGCACGCACCTGTCCCCCAACACTTATTTTAAAAATTTAAAGAAAATTACATATAACTATTAGTTAAAAGATTTAGCAAATATAAATACACAATAACCAATTAAACTTGAACTCCATATTAACTAGAAATAATAGAAATAATACTTTTTGTAAATGTCCCAAATATTACGCAAAGCAATAATTTATGCATAAGCATGGACATATTCAACATCTGTTAGGGTTAAAACTGAACTAAGTTTTGGGAAGAGAAGATTTAGACACAGGTTATAGGAGGGCAAGTTGAAAGAAATTTCCTGAGCATAGAGAACCTTGTATAATGCTTTGCTGCATTTGACACTGGCAAGGGAAGGGAAGATATGTTAACCAATGTAGGTTCACAAGGATCACAGCTCTAGGTGAAGGTGATATTAAGTCTGTGCCTTTCTTAGAATGATGGAGGGACTCCCTCTGTCTTGAGTTGATTTGAGGTAACTTATAGACATAGAAGAACTCACACTCTGATGCAGGGGAATACAAGAAGAATATCTTTAATTCTGCATTCTGAATCATGTTTTACATCAGCCATAGAGACTTAGGTGTAGCACCTACAGGAACACCATTACAAGCTGGAAGTCTGTAAGCTACAAATAACATCACACTCTCTTGCCCAAAATGTGACAGTTGCTGAATGTACCTTCAGGGCCAGTTAGTAATAGAGCATTTTGGAAGCACAAGGAACAAAATAGGTAATACTTATCACAGATGATCTGGAAATGCAGGGACAACGCTTATAATGTGTACCTGAAAAGACACAAATGGGCATACATATCATTCCATACACCCTGAACACTCAGGTAGTATGTGATTCTTGTTTTCTGCTAATGCATTCATTAATTACAAGATGGTGATTGATTAAGAAAATTGTAATTTGAAATTACTTTTTACAAAGTGTCATCTTTCCTAAAAGAGAAGGAAGTTTCTGTACCTGAAGTGAGACTTATTCATTGGTATTCCCAGAGTCCTTCTTGCCTAACACAACTAATGCTGGAAATAGTATCATGAAAGTTAAATCAAGATGTTCTGTGGGAAGCAAGCTTTGGTTCTCAAATAAAGGTGGTGAAGGAATTAAGGAGAGCTCAAGATAGTAACAATACCCTGTTGAGCTTTTGAGACATCTTCATTAATCTGATTCTGTGTCAGGTCAATGCCCTTGAACACTCTTAGGTACCACAACATCCATTATTCATTTATCCATTCACCTGTCCATTCACTTAAAAATTGTGTTAGTAGTAATTAAATTTCACATCCCTAAATACACACGTGTGTGCACACATACATATGTGCTTACACATGAGCTCCATAAGCATCTCTGGGCTTTTGCTCTGAAAAGAGCCACTTATTGAAATGTGCCTCTCTCCTATCAGGACCACTATGACGGTCTCATGAAGAGTTACTCTTTTTTAGTGGCACATTAGGGGCAGGAACTGAGGACTATTGGCCAAGTGAGGATCTTTCACTATTCCCAGATTCACACTCCAGAAGAATAAGATGTAGGTGTGGCTGAGATCTGCTGTGTGCAACACTGACTTTGCTTAGCCTAAGGAACATTGCATGGAGATGTCACCCAGTTTGATCAGTTGCTAGTTTGTTCTGCTGTGTGGAACCATACATTATACTGTCAAAAATGAGAAAACTGATTTTGAAGAAGGGCGACATGTCCTAGAGGAACAGCAACCTCTTCCACCCATAAGCAACATCACAGCAGCAGGAGAAGACAAGACAGCTGATTACTCTTGTGTTTTTCTTTTGCTTCTCCATCACTCTCTCTTTTCTCTCCTCTTTCTAGTATCCCTTTGTCTTATCCCTTCTTCTTTGTTTTCCAACCTTTCTCTATTCTGCCTGCTACTCCATTACTTTGGCAGGACTTCTTGACAAAGTACCAAACAATAAGCAATTTTAACAGCAGGAATGTATTGTCTCAAAATCCTAGAAGCTAGAAATCCTAGATCAATGTGCCAGCCTATGTGCATGGTGGCTTCTGGGGGCGGTGAGGGAGACTGTGTTCCTCTTTATCTTTCAGCTTCCAGTGACTGCAGCCATATTTTCCATTACTGGCCTGTAGGTCTCTGCCTTCAGTATCACAATAATATTCTCCCTGTCATAGATCTCTAAAACTCCCACTTAAAAAAGGAAATTGCTCCCATTGGTCAAGGTTAACCCTCACAAAATTTGATCCCCACTGAACAGCCATATCTGCAACTAAAGTAGTATTCTCAGATGAGGGGTTAACACTTCAAAATGATGAATTTGGGAAGACTCAGTTGAAGCCATCCTATCTCCCAAAGCTGAATGACTTGCAGAACCACCTGGAGTAGCAGGCGGGGACAGTCCCCCTGGCCATACCTGGGACCAGCAGACCAGAGGTTGGCTTTGCTTTGGTGATACCTTCAGAAGACAGATACAGCTGCCCTGATGAGTGTAACTCTGCACATCTGCAGCCCCAGTGAACAGGAAGCCATGAAGACAATTGAACATGAAAAGCTAATCAAGCCAACTTAATCTCTTTCTCTCATATTTGGAGGTGACTGTTCTTCTTCACGCATAAACAAACATGAATTTTCATAACAGATCTGGGACTCTGTAGCAGACGGAGGAGACTGGGTTGATAAAGGAGAGAAGGAAGATTTTCTACAGGCATGGGGAGGTAAAATACTTTAGAAACAGAATTCTGCCTCTGTCGTTGACTAGTTTCATGACTTTGGGGACATTAGTACATCAGTGACTAACACAGCTCACCTGACTCTGCTGACATGCCTCCTCCAGAACAAACTGCAAGTTCCCCTCGACAGAAATAGCCTGAGTCCCACTGTGTGATTGGCTCATTCTATGATGACCAGGCACTCATTTCCTTGTCTGTCTGTCCTCTTTACTAGAAAACAGGGACACTTAAACTGTAGCAGGACTCCCCAAATGATGGTGCTAAATGAATTTGGTTGAGGAATGTTTATTATAAAGATACCATCCTTCTCCATAAAACAAGCACACATTAAAAATCACCACCTTAGCAGTGCTCTTAAAATAGAGGCTGCTCCCTGAAGAAGGAGGAAGTTGACTGTTCGTTGCTCTGAGCACAGCACAGAAGCAATGGGAATTAGGAAAAACCAGCAGGATGGATGATGCACACAAGGAAAAGCAAGCCTTGAATGAGCATGCGTTGTTTTGATGGAGACCAAATCAGACAGAGAACAATGACTCTCTGCCTGAAAGAACAGCCCAGGAGACTGTTTAGCTGCAGCAGACGCAACTGTGAGGATGGAGTCCACCAGGAAAAGCAAGGGCACTCCATTGTAGGTGCGGCAAGGAGTAGTTAATGTACAGTTTTGCCTTTGCATGTTTTAATGCCATTGCTGGATACAACCAAGGTCACTTCTTGAGAATGTGAAAGGAAACCTTGAAATATGCATCAGGTGCCAAGATTGTTTTGCTTGTCCCAAGTCAGGAGCACACGGCCTCTGAGAGGAAAGGTGAGGGGCGGGATGGGAGCACAGCCTGTGAAGCAAGAATATTTCAGCATGCCAGCATCGAGCTCTTCAATCATGCAAGCCTGGTCAATGTCTTACTGACATCTTTGGTCCTGCCACCAATTTACTACACAGCCCCGCCGCCAACGACATGGAATGTCTGATGATCAGTTCAGCCGAAGAAGCATCTTCTCACTGCTTGCTGATTCCCCTCGTGTATTTGAATAGGTCAGAGGCAATGGCAGTCCGCTGCTTTGGGGCAAAGTCTTCCGCTGAAGGTCAGGTTTGTAATTCCACAGTGTTCTGCCTGGCCACTCTGCCGTGTAAAGTAAAGGCAGTGTGTGTTGTTACAGTTGAAAATATACTGCTCATGGATATAGTATGCAGAAAATTCCCATGTAAATTTCTCTATAGCTTGAAGTGTTGAAACTCTAGGCCAGTTTATCAAAAACACAGCTGCTTTCCTTGGGGTTAAGGGAGGCTCATAACAATTTTTTTTTCCTCCCGAACTTACGAGAACACCCTCAGGAAAACAGCTGCATTATTGTAGAGAGAAGAACCTCAGATGCGTGTGAAGTATTGTAATTTAAATGAGAGCGCTATTTTCAGGCCTTTTCATTTTAAGATCATTTCATTATTTTATTTCCCCCTAAATAAGTTATCGAGAAAAATAAGAGAGTAATTACTCCAGGGACTACAGGCACTGTAGCAGGCAAATTAAGGGTTTTAATTGAGAATATCAATTGTTGTACTACGTGATTAATAGAGACATGGTGGTAATGTTTACATATGTGGGATATTTACAGTCCTCACGTTGTTCTGTTTAACTGGGGAGCCAAAAGCAAATGAAAATGGCAGATTTTATTAATTGTCTTTATTTTCCTCAAATGTGCTGTTTGCCTGTTCCATTCACTCATGACAAATGTGACTTCTTTTTTCTCCCACTACTGTTTATAAGGCACACAAGTTTTATCAACAAATATAAACATTCTATTCTTCACAGAACAAATAACAGAATTCACTTTTACTTTTAACTGTATCTGCTTCTAATCTTGTGGTGACTTTCTCTTGGTTCCTGAACGTCTTTCTCTAGACCATGTTTCTATTTTTTATTGTCTGTTCCTTACTGTACAAAATTATGGATTCTAAAACTACAGAGAGTAGAGGACACTTTTGCTCTACACCCAGCAACACCAGTCTAAGGTCCAGGGACTCTTAATGACTCCCGTGAAAATATGCTCAAAACTGTATAAACATTGTGGACACAGAGAAAATGGAAATCTTCAAGCATTATTACAGATCAGGGACCAGGAGCTTCAAGAGATGAAAATGACTTGTCAAAGATTACACAGGTACAAAACCAAACTATGAGACCCAGAGCCTATAAGAATCATTGGTACAGAAGAGTGGATAGAAAATGCCTTTGTATTTTAAATGATAATAATAAAGTCTGCATTCATGAGCTCACCACACAGATTAGTAAAATCCATCTCTGTCCCGTATTGAGCACATTTTCCACTACTTGACAATGGAAACTCCTGTCCTAAGTATAGGCTCATGATGCAATAATAATGCCACATAGATGACTCTCCAAGTAATATATTGTCCATCTTTGACTGTACACACATTTGTGCATGTGTGTGCGCACACTCATATACACAGAGTCAGCTCCTGGTGTCTACCGGCTCTACATCTGTGGTTGCAACCAACGGTGGATAAAAGCCTTGAGGAAAATATGTCTGCATTGAACATGTAAAGATAATGTCTTCCTAGTGTTTCTCAATCAAAGCAGTGGGACAGCTATTTATGGGGCATTTACATTGTATTGCATACTATAAGTTACCTATATGGTTTCAACTGTGTGGTAGGATGTGTGCAGGTCACATGCATAAACTGAACCATTTTGTATAAGGGACATGATTATGTACAGATTTGACATCTGTAAGGACTCTTGGAATCATGTCACCTTGAGAACTAAGGATCTACCCCTAAGTTTGTGTCTTTATGTGTGTGTGTTTGTACATTCTCTCTCTCCCCCTCCTTCTCCCCCCCTCTCTCTCTACACACACACACACACACACACACACACACACACACACACACACACCATTCAGAGTTAAAGTGATGTCTTGGTTAAGAGCATGCTCTGTTCTTTCAGAGAACTGGGGTTTGGTTCCAAGCACTACTGTGTCAGACAGTTCAAAATCACATACAACTTTAACTCCAGGGAATATAGTATCCTCTTCCTTCTAGCCTCTGTAGGTACCTGCACACCCGCACACATGTGTACGCACACACACATACATAAAAACAAAATAAACCTAAAAAAAACCCCACATCCATATATAGAGGATAATCGTGTATTTATCCTACTGAAATTAGAAGTTAATTTGTTGCTTTTGACTTACCTACTATTATATTCAAATAATTCTGTTCTAAAGTTCTTTTATCTAGAAAAATAAAATGCTATATTATCTGCTGCTTAATTGCACATGGCTTTCCCGATACCAGTTGTCGATGTCCCTTTCTGTATTTCTGACTCCCTGTCACTGATCTTTTTGTCCCCCAACCTCCATTTGCAGTATATGCCACCTAAAATTCCTTTACAATGATACTTTCTCTGTGAGGTTTATTTAGCATGTCCTTATTTCACTCTATTGTTGGTAAGGTTGGCTTCACTGGGCATAGAGTTACGGGCTGTGAAGGATTCCTGTTATATTCTTCCGTCATGGAGATGTCAGCTCTCTATCTAACCCAGTGGTTCTTAACCTGTGGGTTACGATTCCTTGGAGGGTGAATGACCTTTCACAGGGGTCGCATGTCGGATACCCTACATATCAAATGCTTTCATTACGGTTCATAACAGTAGCAGAATTACAGTTATGAAGTAGCAAAGGAATAACTTTATGGTTGGGGGTCACTGCATGAGGAACTGTATTAAAGGGTCGCAGCATTAGGAAGGTTGAGACCCACTGTTCTAATCTCTTCTCCAGTATCATCTGATCTCTCTCTCTCTTTAGCTGTTCTTTACCTCCCTTTACCTGTACCATTGTTTTGAATTTCCAGTCTCCGAATGTGGGCTTCTTCACGTTTTTCTTTTTGACACACCTAGACTTCCTCCATCTTACATCAGTGTCCTTCGGCAGTACGAGAACACTGTCAACCCATTAGACGTTGAGTATTTCCTCTGTTCCATTCTATGTAATCTTCCAGAATTACTTCAATTAAGAAAACACCGCGCTTTCTGACTACCATTTCTCTTAATATCCATTTCACATTTGTTTGTGCTGTGTCTGCCTGGGCTGTGTTTCAGAAACCTGGCTTGGACTTTCATTCAGGTTACTAGTTTTACCCTTTGACCCAGTTACTATTTAACCCGAAAGGCTTTTAGTGCTGGTTGTAGTGGGTAGCCACTCCAGCAGTGGCTACCCACTACAGCTGGTGCTGCAGTTTTTGATTTCTAGCTGTCCTAATTGATTCTTATTAAAGGATACTTCTTCGTTTCTTATGGTCTAATACTTCCAAGTCAAGCTTTCAAGTTCTGTTATTTAAGTATAGTAAGAATATTTGTTTCAGTTTTTGTATTTGCTGTTTTATTAAGTTTTAGCAAGCTTTAGTACAGACTTCTGGATCCCATGGGTGAGGATGTGTGTGTGTGTGTGTGTGTGTGTGTGTGTGTGTGTGTGGATATGTGCCTGTGAGGATATGTGTGTGTAAGGATATGTGCCTATAAGGATATGTGTGTGTGCACATGCATTTTGTTCTTTAACATAAAAAGCACATTTTCCTTGTGAAATTGTCAATGGGAGTATCTTGAATCTCAGACTGAAAATGGATTTCCATGGAGGGAATTTGATTCTACTTCTTGACGTGGGAAAAAAAAAAGGAAAAAAATCAAGTGAGGAAACTAAATTTTAATATCATGTACGTAAAATAAATTCTAATTTTAATGAATGAATGCTAGATCTTGATTATAAAGTATTGGTTGCATGGTTTTCCTACAGAAGAGATGGGTTTACAAAAGTCAAATTTAATTTCTTATTAATATTTCAGTCTTATTCAGATACTGCTTTCCGTAGCTTTGATATTTTCCTCTGTGTATTCAGTGAACTATAATTATATCCATCCCCCATCCACTCCTCCAGCTTTTCCCAGATCCCCTGACTCATCTACCAGATTTGCACATAGATAAGAGGTGACAAATGTCTGTGTCAGGTGTGAAGCACCGTTTACATGGGACGTCTCACCTGTACTTCATGAACTTCCTGTCACATGTTTGCAATCTCTGTGGGGCGTGTACATCTGTCTTCTATCATCTTATCTCCTCTACAGACTACACAGAATAAAAGACTAAAATACGAGCACTGTCTGAACAACCAATTCCTTAGGCATCCGCTTTGGGACCCAAAGGGGCAGCTAGTCATTCTGGGATGGTTGAAGCATGTGAGCCTCTCCTGGACTCTATGGTGCATGGGGATCAAAGCCAACAGGCCTTATACAAACAGAACCTACCTCTCCTCTATCTTGATCTCTTTCATCTCTGCCACTTTGCCTTTTTTTTTTTTTTTGGAGAAATATGGCTGCCCACAGCAAGAGTCAAGACTCCCAGATTTTCTTGCAGAGTGTTTATCACATGACCACGTTCTGACCAAGGCCATTAGAGGAGAAAACAGTTGTAGGGCTTCTGGAATGTCCTACAAGCAAGGCATGTGCCCTCCCTGTAGCAGCGGGATCCACAGGCGTGCTAACAGATCACACAATCTTGAGTAGCTACACAGAGCTGGTCCTGCTGAGGACTCCGTGCTACAACAGCACCTCTATGGCAGCCTACGTTTTAAAGATGGCCATACATTAATTTTTGTCCTGCTTAAGTTATTGTTAATTTGGTTTTTCTTAAGAGCGTCCAATCTTGTACCCTAGCTAATGCCGGTCTCTGTCAGAGACTAAGCTCCAATTTTGCTTAAACAAAAGCCTGTGATTACATGCATCCGGTGTAGGGCTGCTCCTGGGGCCTCTCTTTCCTTCAGCGTCTTTAATGTGACATTGTCAACCTGGCCTTTCATCTTCCAACCAGTTCCAGAAGGGGTGAATTTTCTTATCATGAATCTTTGGTATTAGGTTACAAAAAGCCACTTAAAAAATAAACAGTGACCTTTGTGCTGTAATTCCTTTGGTTTGAAGCTATTAAGAATTCATTTATGATTAGAACATACCCACCGACTGGGGGAGAGCCACTAATGAATAAGAAATCGAGTTCACAGCCGGTGAAGATTGTATTTGGGTGGATAACCACCATCGCCACAAGATTGAAGTTTTATATGTAACTACTTGTAGCTTTTTCAAGAGTGAAGGCATTCAAATCCCCCTCCCTCCTTTGTCTTTCTTGATTCCGTTTGCCCAACCCCAGCTTGCAAACAGAATGAAGTGGCTGGAACACTGGCTGTTCCTGCCCTATGCTTCTCTGGTCCAATCTCAGAATCTGGGAAGAAGGTGGGAAGGTATGATATGCAAAAACAAAGAGCCCTAAACAGAAGTTGCAGTGTAGTTGTGACTTGGACTAGAAAGGGAAACTTTCTCTTCTCTTCCTGCTAAAGCCAAGGAAAGACACAATGTAGTTCTTAGACCTAAGCCAGGACCACTTAGGTCTGAACCACACTTAACAATACCCACTTTGGATGTGGTTGCCTGGATCTTTGCCAAGTTGGGTTGAGCAAGTGGCTCTCCTTGGGCCCTGGAAATAGGTCCTCTCCCTGCTCATCATGTGCTAAGGATGAAAGTATAGTACTGGCCATCTCATTCTCAATCTGAACATTACCCCAAACCTCAGAAGCACCCAAGGAAGTGACCCCTCCATAGCTGTACAATAGAAGCTGCTCCAATAAACAGGCAGTTCCCCGAGGTGACAGACAGAAAGGACTGAAACTTGCCACACTGTTCTGAAAACAAAGCTGGAAGAACAAAAAAAAAAATTAAGACCACTCTAGGCAATTTCAGAAAGACATTTACAAGGACAAATAAGTGCATGATCGTATTTCAGAAATGATAGCGTTATATAGTGAGGTGAACAAAAAAATTCAGGAGCAGAGAAGCACCTGGGGCTCTGTTCCCCACAAGTATGAGGACACAGTGATTGACAGAATTTCTTTTTATATGATGAGCAGGGAAGTAGTCAAACATAAAATGAGTGTTATCTGTGTGAACATGAAGCTGGATACCTGTTTCACATCACACATTGAAATAAAACCCCAAGTGACTATGATCCTTGATGTAAAAAGCAACATTTCAAAACCATTAGCACGGTGGTTCTCAACCTTCCTAATGTTGTGACTCTTTAATGCCGTTCCTCATGTTGTGGTGACCCCCAACCATAAAATTATTTTATTGCTACTTCATAACTGTAATTTTGCTGATGTTATAAATCGTAATGTAAATATCTGATATGCAGTTGGCTTAGGCAACCCCTGTGAAAAGGTCCTTTGAACCCCCTGGGGTCATGTTCCACAGGTTAAGAACTGTTACATTAGAAAAAACCATGGGATCATCATGTGTGCATCATGAAAATCTGAGGAAGAAAGGTTAGCATCCGATGTTAAGAAAGACAATAGAAGTCAAATCCCAACAAAGCAAATGAAATATTTGAGGACGTTGAAATAAAATGTCTAAGAACAAACTGAAAACAGAAAAGAAAAAAAAGTGATTTGCCAGATGCATAAATAGCCAGGATTAACCAGAACATAGATGATTTCCATAAATCAATGAGCAGCAACAGACTGGTGGACATTTGGCCAGTGAATAAAGTTGGGCAAGGCTCAGAAGAAGTGAGTACCCTAAGTGTTAGAAAACACATCCAACTTTACCAAGGAAGTAAGAATTAGAGCAAAAATATTTCATCCTCGTTGAAATGGAAAAATATGAAGTCTGAAGATGCCTAACACTATAGAAATGAGAAGATGGCAAGTTTTAAGCACTTTTAGGAGAACTTACTGCTATCTAGAAAAACTGACATGCACATGAAAGTCCCCCATGATCTTTGGAAATGAAAAAGCCAGAGACATGCTAGAGAAAGCATGCATACAGAACTTCTCTGTCGTCACAGCTCATAATGGAAAAAAAAATAGGTCGAGTATCTATCAGTAGAAGATTGGGGAAGCTACTATACCATATAGGGAACAATAAAAAAAATTGAGATGAATGAACCAAAGCTATATGGGCCCATAGGAATAAAGGCCAGAAAAAAAATGGTGATCAGAAAATGTTAGTTACTATGTTACATTTTAAATCAAATATATTCAAAAATCATGTATGTTGTTTGGGGGAAATACTCATTCCTGCATGGAAAGGAGGTGTGTACCAACTACAAAACAGTAGCTAGCCTTGCAAAGGAAGGTAAAATTGAGTATGTGAAGACTTAAAGATGTATCCAAATCTATGGACTCTGATTTCATAGAAAGAAGCAGGCATGGAAAGCAGCATCACTTCTTTTTTTCACCTGGGGCAGCTGATATTGACAAGTTATGTGTATACATATATGTATATTTATATGATGCATTCTGTGGGCAGACTGTGGTCTGCAGTCCTGGATTGGGCCAGTGCTCTTCATTTCGTGGCTGTATTTCCCAGGAAAATTATTTTACCCTTGTGACCTAAGTTCCCTCTTCTTCAATAATATATATTCCTAGGAGTCATTCTAAAGGTTAAATTAAAATATATGTGACATAAAATATTTTTAGCATATTATTAGCACAGTGCCTGGCACAGAGTAGATATCAATAAAATGCTATTATTTTTATTCCTTCAATAAATATCTACTTGTGTATTGCCAAGCTTATAAAAATAAATTACCTGGAGTCAAATTATAATGTTTCATCAATAACTTTAACATCGTGTGCAATAGAATTGAGTGGTGCTCTTTTGACAGTTTATAGGTACAATTCCCATGTGGCCTGAAGCACTTCTCATCTGGAAATTTCTTTTAAAAAAATTGTAAACCTAGTGATACTCAAATGAACTCTGTAATGGTGAAATCTTTTCTGTATTGTGCAACATAGTAGCTATTAGTTACATGTGGGCTATTAAGCCCCTGGACATGCAGAAAATGAATTTTCATCTGATTTCATTTTAATTAATTTCAATATAAAGGACTGCTGGTGGACAATGGCTGCCATATTGGAAAATGCAAATTTAAAGTAATTAAACATCCTATAGTCTCAGCATTGGGAACAGGAGGAGCAAGAGTTCAAAGACAGCCTAGAAGACACAGTAGGACCTTACCTAAAAGGAAAACCAAAGCACACAAATTTTTACAAAGCAGGAGAAATAAACGTCTTTTGCGACAAGTATGTACTGGGCAACTATTCTATGATGAACAATATGTTGATGGATGGGGAAATGGTCGTTTGCTCTTTCAAATTCATGATCTGTGAAAGAAAAATAGATGCACACCCTAGAAACCTTGAAGTGACAGGAGTCATCGGTGACAGAGATAACGCGAGTGCAGCCTAAGGGTATAGGGCAAACATTCCCTAGATCACACTGGACAGCTATAATGAAGGAGGGCTCCTCGGCTGTGGCAGGCTGTAATCAGAATTTAAGAGATGAATACTCTCTGAAGAAATGGGCAAGAGAGAGGAGACACTCTGACACTGAGTTCAATCTAAGCAGGGTGGAGGCTTCAGTGGCCAGCTCTGCTGGGCAGTATCCAGTAAGAAAGATGTGTCTCCTGGGAAACTGCTGAGAGAGAGGGGGGGAGGGAGAGGGAGAGAGAGAGGGAGAGGGAGAGGGAGAGGGAGAGGGAGAGGGAGAGGGAGAGAGAGAGAGAGAGAGAGAGAGAGAGAGAGAGAGAGAGCGCTATGAGTCACATGTAGTTCACCTGCTTGTCCCACCTGCCTAATGCTCCTACTGCTCAGATCTTTGCTTCTGGTAAATTCTACTCAAGTGTGGCTTTCCTCTGTGGAACCTCTCCTAACCTGTATCTCTCTCCTGGGTATATGAGATGCCTCCTTTGTGATTTTAACAGTTCCCGGGCATATGTCTACCATTGATTTTATTATGTACTCATAATGAAATCCATCGTCCCTAATTGATTAAGAGCTCTTGAAAGAAGGAACTGAGTCTTTGTATCCCTAGATCTTATTATATTCTGCTAAATAATTCTGTCATACAGTAATGGAGATTCTCCAAAGACTTCTTTGCATAGATGTGACCTGACCTTTGAAGCATATAAGAGGCATAATCTGTTAATATTCAAAATGGACAAATCAGCCTGAAGCTACCCACCATATTTTGGAGGTAATAAGATATTAACAATGTTTTGAAACCATATTGATGTTTTTGACTGATAACTTTGTGTGTGTGTGTGTGTGTGTATGTTAGTGTTGAGGGAGGTGCACGTTCACATGGGTGGACAAGTGTGGTGATCAGAAGTAATTTCAGAGTTGTCTCCCCTCTCTTTCTCTCTCCTTCCTTCTGTTTTAGACAGGGTCTCTTACTGGACTTGGAGCTCTCCAAGTAAGCAAAGCCAGACTAATGCCCAGTGTGCCCAGTGGTGTGCCTTTCTCTTCAGAGCTGGGATTATAAGTGCACATCACCATTTGACTTCTTTATGTGGGTACTGGGGATCAAAGTCTGGTTCTTGTGCTTAAGGGCCAAACATTTTACCAACTAAGCTACCTCCTCAGACATATTTCTAACTCTAAGTGGCAATAAGTTTTTCCTAGAACAGTGGTTCTCAACCTTCCTAATGCTGCAACCCTTTAATACAGTTCCTCATGTTGTGGTGACCCCCGACCATAAAATTATTTTGTTTCCACTTCATAACTGTAAGTTTGCTACTGTTATGAATAATATGTAAATATCTGATAAGCAGGATATCTGATATGTGACCCCCAAAGGGGTGGAGACCAGGGGTTGAGAACTGCTGTCTTAGATTATCAACACAGTGATGGTTTCCTCACGTGCTTCTGTCAAGTCTTGTCCAAAGGTCAGTTTTACAGCCAAGCCCAGACCCTTATCTGCATGGCTTATTTCCTTCTTAGTTTATTTTGATTTCCCCTCTGTACAATACATAAGCATCTCACACAGTAATTGCATTTATTTATTTGTGTGCTTGTTTACCATACACACACACACACACACACACACACACACACACACACACTGGGATCATAGCAGCTAGATCTTCCTTCTTCTGTTTCCTTTTCTACTGTATTCCTAGCATCAAGAATTGAATCTGATATGTACTGTGTGGGGAGGGCAGCTGTTTGAGTTGTTATCATTAGAAGAGATCAAGAGAGCTTGTGTTTCTTGATGGCAAAATAAGATTTTCCCAGTAAGACAATACATGATAAAGCCAAAGTATGTTGAGAAATCATCATCTAAAGATTATAGCAACTTTACACATAAAGAAGTAAACCAAGGGTCTAGAAAGAGGGCTGTGCTGCTAAGAGTACTTGCTGCTCACACATGAAGCCTGGGGTTGGGGTTCGGATGCCAGCACTGATGTGAAAGTCGGGTGTGACATCCTACACAACTGTAACCCCAGCACCAAGATGGGTGGAGACAAGAAGGTGCTAGGATTTGCTGTTATCAGCTGGAAACCTGAGCTCCAGGTTTAACAAGAGCCTCTGCCTCAAAGGAACAAGATAGAAAGAGATAAGGAGGGCGTCAGATGACCTCCACTGGTTCCTCTGTGGGCATAGGCACATACAACCACACACAAATGTGTGCATAGGCCCCCAACACATACACACACACACACACACACACACACGAGAGAGAGAGAGAGAGAGAGAGAGAGAGAGAGAGAGAGAGAGAGAGAGTAAACCCACGGGACTCAGATTTCAATGCATGTTCCATTGTGTTTATAACGTATCTTCTGCCCATAATAGCCAGACCAGATGCTTATTAGCTAGAGAAGGGGCATGTGCCATGGAACGAGGTCCATTCAACCATTTGCAGTCCTCGGGCGCTGAGACAATGGCTGTCAGGTGGGTTCCAATCTCCCCTTTCCAGTCTTTGGCTTGAAGATCAAGAAGCATTTTTGATAAATAGCTGAAGAAGTAAAGAGCAAAGAACTCTAAAACAGAGTCTAAAATAGATCTACTGCATCATCCCAGTAAGAAGAAACAGTAACATCAAAGACAGTGAACAACACAGCATGGTCATTAGAAGGATGGCCATGATTTCAGTTTCCAGACCCCCCCCCCCTTTTTTTTTTGGTTTGAGGAGGTATGAGAAGGATACAGAAAACAGGATCCTTTTGTGAGTCCATGAAGGATGACTTAAAAAGCAGTTAAGTTGAGAAAAAAATATTGGAGAGAGAATGAGAAGAAAATGACCCCTCCACATCAGAACTTTGCCCAGAGTGGAAAGGGAATGCTGTTAAGACTCACTGAGGATGGCAAGATCTAGGTCAAACCAAGTCTCCAAGAAAGTCTACTGGACATAAAGAGTGACCATAAGAGAAATGAGATACAGACAAGACAGAGAGCCTCTTTACATACCTGCATAGATCATGTATACTCATCCAACAAAATACCCAGTGCACAAAGCCAGAGCCACATGGAGTTTGGACAGACACTAGTGAACAAGTTAATAGAGTTTTTACAACATAGGGTATTTGGGGCCTTAGTGTAACTCCTAGGTAGACTATGCAAATGTGAACCAACTGTTCTGATTAATGCTAGTGATGCCTGGGAAGATGCCGAAGTAGTTTCCTTAAAGATTTTAGACTATTACACTATATTTCACATTCATATTCCACTGTCAAGTTCACCAGAAGTTTCTCCATGTATGACTGTAGTTGGTATTTACAAAATGGATGTTAGCAATCCTGTTTAATAAATAAAGAAAGCTGAGGGACTAGAAAGATGGATCAGTCTGTAAAATGCTTGCCACACAAGCATGAACAACTGAGTTTGGATCCCAGCACCCATGTCAAAACCAGATCGAATCCCAGCACTGGGTAGGCTGACAGGAAGATCTGGGGCTTGGGGCATTCATTCTGACAAATCAGTGAGCTCCAGAGTCAGTGAGAGGTCCTGTGTCTCACAAAGGCGGAGAACCATTGAAGAAGATGTCAGTTCTGACCTCTATGCACACAGACATGCATGTGACCCTGCACACTTATGTTCATACACATGGGCCAGTGCTTGTATACAAATAAAGCAAATAAATTTAAGAGAGTTTAATCGTGTATCTGGTTGTCAAATTACACTGATTCTCTGGACTGGGGGGCATGGTCTAGGTGGCTAACTTCTCACTTCAGAACTTGGGAAGGTTGTTTGGTTGGTTCAACTCCACACAAAGAGCTTTCGAGTGACTGATCTGGGAACATCTCGGTCAAGTGGGGAAAGTTCCAGCATGTTCCTCACCAGCAGGTGCAGTCAAATGAAAGTCAGCTTGCACTGTCACTTAATGAACAGCTCCAGGTTGCCACAGTCACACTGGTTTGAATTTTTAATTCCATCCCATAAAATAAGGCCATAAATCATACTAAGTTCCATTTTTGAGCTGCATTTTCCAGAGCCATCTCAGAGGTAATTAAGGAGAAACTACATGCGTCTCTAAATCAGGTTCCCTCAAGATACAGGGGAGCAACAAAAACTCCAGAATTCACTTCCCTTTCCTCTTACCTCCTGCCCCTCATTCATCCTGGCTATGACAAACTCTCGCCCCCGAGCCTTCATTCACAAAATTATTTATGAACCATTTGTGAACCCTTAGCCATTGAGAAATATAAGCGGCGTGACAAAACGTAAGTTATATGAAAGTGTACGAAGTCTTACTTTAATGGAATCCATCCGGTCGCAAGTTCACAGATTAATAAACCAAACCTGACTCCAATATGATACCCAGACAAATGCAATACTCCAGAATCTCGTGGCTACACCCTGAGATCTGCAACTCAACCTAACTTGCCGGTTGCCAACATTCTCCAAATAAAATAAATACATAAATAACAAACCCGAAAGAGCTTCCCTCAGCTCCCGGGAGCACTTTCACAGAATATACAAAGCAAACCAATTTGAATGTTTCCCAAGCACACAGGTGTTAAATACTCACGCTTGGCAGGAATAATTATTTGCTGTATTTCCCTGGTCTTTCTATTTTGCTGGATTTAATTTGTTTTCAATACTTAGAGGGAGCAAAGATAGAAAAATACACCCAAACAGCAGAAAAACCGTGACAATCTATGAGAGATTTACCACAGTGCTTGTTATGAATATTGCTTAGGCAGCATAAAATTGAAAAATAGGAAGGCGGTATCTGTCCCGGTTACTTCCTTCCCACTCAGAAGCACGTAGAAAAGCGGGAACCGGAAACAATGGAGGGTGACACGCTAGTGCCATGAATCACACATGAGCCCGGATTACAGTCTGCCGAGAGGAATATTTAGTGACTTCTTCATCCTTGCTCGCCAAAAGACGTTCTGTCCTAAGGACAGGGGCACTGCTGCTGGAGAAAGGTTTGAGGTTGTCCTGGGGTCCTCCAGATTCAGGAAAGCAAGAGTAGGTGTGGTAGCCAGGGTGGGGGTGGACACGGGTGTGTGCTTCGGGCCACAGTTCTCAGAACGGCTTCCATATTAACATGATTTGTAGGTTTTTGAAAGCTGTTCATGCCAAAAAATAAATAAATAAAATAACAACAAACAAAAAAAACAATTGAATCAGAATTTCTGCCAGTAGGGCCCTGGCCCTGTTCTTGTAAAGAGTATTCTCGGGGTTTCTGCTGGCCTGAGAATTGCTATTTGCGGGTTGCTTTCCATTGCTTGAACTATGATTGACGATTGGATGTCTGTGGAGCCTGGCTTCAGGTGAGAATTTCAAAGGTGAAGCTAGGAGGCTCGATTTGAGATACAGTCACACTTGGTCTGGCTTGTATTATGCTCAACACAGAACTGGTATTTAAAAACCAAAAATAAAATTCAGACATATCACATTGCAACATGGATTTATGACTCCTAGAAAAAGCAGTTCTGGATGTGTGGCCTAGACCTTAGTGATGCGTATTCTCCTGCGGCAGTCCTCATCACTCCCCTTTACGGAGCATCCCAGGCCCTTCTTCCACTGCTATTACCCCCATGCTTCTTTGAACACCAGCAGGAACTTAGTTCTAAGACCCACTTTAGTAAAGAAAGGAAAAGAAGCTTAGAAAATGCCAACTGTTTCTTGCTCCTATTATTTCTTAAGCTCTGTCGTGCTTTTTCCAATCCCCATTTACCTAAGCCAAAGTTCCAGTGAAATTTGTTTTTGCAGATTGGCCTGTTAATATTTAATGATGTTTCTCTTTGAATTTTAAAGTAGTAATTAAATTGAACTGTTCAGAAAGACCATATTAATTCCAATTTTAAAAATATGGACGAGAATACATCTTGCTCAAAACAAGAGCATGGTAAAAAGTGAACATTAATTCTGTAGGGTGAGCCTGGATATCTTTTATTAAATATTTATTTCGATAATTAGAAATATATTCAGACAAGAGTTGCCAGAGAAACATAAAATAAGTTCTCAGAAGAAATGTTTCCGTTCTCTAACTTTCTTGGCACCTTTGACTGCCACCTCTCCACTTCTGAGCTATTTCAAAACCTGCTGATGACCCTCTGATATATTATGGCTTTGTATGAGAACTGACCTCTGCTTCCTTTATCTTCCGGGCCTATAATCATGGATAGATAAGGGCTTGGCATATGATTAGTACTTGCTGAATACTAATAGATGTCAAATAAAACTTCAAAGTAAAAGGCAGAAATAAATATCTCAAGAAGAAACAAAATCAACAAAAAGAAATAAAACCTTTGACTGATAAGTGCAAACGATATGGTACTGAACATACTCTGTGCATGAAATTTACTGGAATATAACAAAGGCAAACCAACAGGCCTGAGAATACCAGTCTGAGGTGAACATAAGCCTGTCCTGAAAACAAGTAAATGCCCAGATCCATCTTGCCTACTACAGTTCACCCTTGGCTTCCATGATAAAAGATAAATTAAATCCTGTGAGTTTCTACTCTCTCCCAGGCCCTAAAGCAGGGGGGAAGGATGTCACTGAGTTAGTGCAACCTTGGGTTCCACTGGCTTTGCATTACAGAGATTTTACTCTAAAAGAATCTTTGCCCAGTGTGTGCAAGCCTCAACCAGCAAATGGCAGAGCTGAGTTTCCCTATCACCTAGGCTCTACACACACACACACACACACACACACAAAAAAAAAAAAAAAAACCTGTAGATTTTGTTCCAGTGGGTCTGAGGTCCTTCTTCCAAAACAGAACAGCTATGGAGAAAGAATTGCAGTATGAGAGGCCTGAAAGTCTGTCGGGTCACAGACCCGATTACTTGAAGTTTCTCTGGTGCCACAAACTGAAGGTGATGAAAGTGTCACCTGTTCACACTTTCCCATTTGGCCTCAGAGTGACCCAAGGCACGGAGTCACCAGCCACGGTCATTATCTTTCTTTTCACTCATTCTTTACCATCCTTTGCTCATGTTTCCTGCTGAGATGGAATTGGGCTAGCAGGCCCTCTATGGACAAATGTTCCTTTGCAGCATTGAGAAACAGGGCTGGAAGTCATTCTGTCAAAGGTTTTGTGCTGGGCCCTAGACTACAGTCAAAATCAGAAAGCACTGCCCCGTGAACCAACACAAACTGTCATCTGGAAGTGGAGAAGCATGAGAGAAGACAATTTCCTCTGAGAGAAACCTGAGGCACTTTGTGGTCCATTTTCCCCAAGGAAGCATCCCAGCTGAAAGCCGGGAAGAAGAGCAGGGTGGTTAGTTCTCCAGGACAGCTTGACTGAGTCATGGGATGCCCAGACGTGCATTCAAGCAATTTCCAGGTGTGTCTGTAGTGTGGTTGGGGATGGGATTCATTGGATCATTAGGCTGAGTAGAATGTAAATCCTCCTTAATGGGTACACTTCATCCAAACAGCCTGAGTAGAACAGAAAGTCTGGTCTGTGAGTCAGAGGTAGAGGGAAACCACTGGTTCTGCTTGAACTGGAACATGGATCTCCTGCTTTTTGATTCAGTTGGTTGGAAACATCAGCTCTTCCTAGGCTCACATCTCCCAGCTTTCAGACTGGAATGCATAGAATGACCCTTGATCTTAGTGTGTGCTGTCAAGTATGAGCCACACTGTGGGCTCTCACAGATCTGTCATGCAGCAGCTCTCTGGACTCCTCAGCCTCCAGGATGACACATGCCAACTCTTTACAATAAATAAATAAATCCCTTGCTATCCATGTCATACATATGTACTTACACACACACTCATACATACATAAATATATATATATACATGCATCTATATGCACATATACATGCACACATACATATATGATACATATATATACATACATACACACACACACACACACACATACCTGTATCTATGTATCTCCTCCTGTTGTGTCTCTTGTTCTTTTCTCTCTGAAGATTACTAACATACTACACGAAAGGTCAGAGTCCAGGAAAGCATGATGGATTGGAGAAAATTCAGGTGCAGCACAACCTTGGAAAGTCAGCCAATGACCCTGCAGACCAAAGCGGGGCAGAACAGGCAGAATTATATGTAGGTTGCCTCAAAGTTCTGTGGCTCACCTCTTCCATATGTTCCTGCTTTCCAAGGAAAAGAACTTAAAAAAAAAAAACCTCTAAAATTTAAAATATCATCAAAATGAGAGGCTAAATGTCAGAGACAGATCACAATGAGGAATGGTCTGGAGTTTTATTAATTGCATTAATTATTCATTTGGGTCAGAAGGAGACCTTTGATCACCCATTCAACAAATCTTTATCCAAAGTATTTTATGAGCCAAGAAGTTTCTTATGTTCATGGGAGGCATCTGTGGACCAAGTCCCCGTTTCCAAGCCTTGTGGTAGGGAGAGAAATCTAGATAAGACCCAAGCACTGTGTTTGATGTGCCAACTAGAAAGACCTTCTATGGAGAAAAACACAGCAATAGATAAAGTTCAGGGGTGAGTATTGCAAAAACAATTCTTAGACAGTATCAGGGCATCATCAGTGATGGGATAAGATCTATACAGGGACGGAAGGAAGTAAGAAAGAGGCCTTTCTTGTAGGGGCCTGGCAAGCACAGTCTCCCTGAGGTATGAATATACTGGGTGTGTTCGAGCAATAAGGAGGCTGGTCTGTCTAGGAAAATTAAAGAAAAGTGAGGTCTAATCTCCACTAGGCTTAAGGTGACTAAGCCCCAACATGTATGGCCTTGTAGTAGAATAAGGATTGGGACTTTACTCCAAGATACATGGGTGCTACTACATAGCACCAAGCACAAGGGATAGGATCTGATGTATCTTGATTGACAGGATCATGTTGTTAGGTGAGGTATAAATGATATGGAAACACGGTCTTTTTAAGCTGAGAGACCTCTGAGGAGATTATTGCAGTCCACATGAGACAGGCTGCTGGTGGAGACACAGATGGTGTTGGAGAAAGTCCTGAGAGGTGTATATATTTATTTTTCAAGTAATAATATAACATATTCCACAATACGTACCATTTTAATCATTCATAAGTCTACAGCTGAGTAGCATTTAATATAAGTCACAGTGCTGTGTAACCATCACATCTATCCACTCCCAGTTTTTTTCCATCAGCCTTGTTATGGTTTGAATGTGAAATGCCACCACCTGCCCCTCCCCCACCCCAGCTCCTGTGTTGGAGCATTTGGTTTCCGGTTGGTGGTGCTATCTGAGAAGGTTGCAGAACCTTTAGGAGGTGTGCCCCAGCTAAAGGAAATGGGTCCCCAAGAGGAGGAGGCAGGGCTTGAGGTTTACAGCCAGTCTTGCATTCAACCTACTGCTTCCTAACCTCTGGAATAACGTAATGAGCCACCTCCCGCCCCCTCCCCCGCCGCCATGACCTGTTACTGCAATGGACTATATCCCCTTAAACTGCCATCCATAATAAATCTTTCCTCCCTTGCGTTACTTTAAGTAGGTATTTTATCATAGCAACAAGAAAAGCACCTAACATAATCCCTAACAAATGCTCTAGACCTAATAAAAAGCAACTTTCCGTCTTGCTCCTGGCCATCACCATCTACTTTCTGTCTAGATGAATTTGTACATCCTAGATATTTCTTATAAGTAAAACCTCTCTCGTTCTCCTGTGTCTGGTTTATTTCACTAAACGAAGTGTTTTCAAGATCCATCCACGAGGTAGCAAGCATAAAAATTTCATTTCTTTTCATGGCTGAAGGGTGTTCCACTGGGCATAGGTGCCATATTTGTTTAGCCCGTTATTTGTTGACGGGCACTTGAGCTGTTTCTGTCTTGCAGCTATTGAAAATAACAGTGCTGTGATCTGGTGCACAAATACCTTTACCCCGTCTTTACTTTCAGTTTGTTGGGATTTATACTTGAGTCAAATTGCTGAACTCCATCATAGGTCTGCACTTAACTTTCAAGAAAATGCTACATTGGTTCCAATGGTAGCATTTTACACCCCATCTGCCAAAAAAACCACTTCACTTTCTCTTTCTTTTAATGTGGGCTCAACAGGATTTGTGGAAGGGTTGGATGTGAGATGTTGGAGACACAGCTTTGGAATAGCAAAAAGCTGTGCCATGCCATCTCTTTTGGACTGAGCTATGAGAAGAAGGAGATGAAATAGAAGACTGTACTGGGAGCAAGTAGATGGCAATGTCAAAAGCTGAACTTGCTTTGTAAGAGAACTTATGATGCCTATTAAATAACCCATGGAAAATAACAAGTAGATGAGCAGGAGAGGTTGAGACTGAACGGGGAGGGGGGTGTCTAAAATAGACATAAATATTTAGAGACAGTCTCTGTACCTTGAAGAGATGACCAAAGAAGTAAAAGAGTACAAGAAAAATTATCAGTGGGGCTACAGAGATGCTCAGGCCCTAAGAGCACTGGCTGCTCTTCCAGAGGACCTGTATGTGATGGCCAGTACTCACTTACAACCCTCTGTAACTCCAGTCCCAGTGGATGGCATCCAATGCCCTCTTCTGGTCTCTGTGGGTGTTGCCCATACATGGTGCACAGCCCTGTATGCAGGTAAAACACTAATAATCATAAAATGAATAATTTTTAAAGAAAAAGAGTCTGTATAATTAGTGCCCCAGGGAAATAGATGATTTCGAATAAAGTAAAAGGGTTATTTATAAAGACATTCCATAGTAATGTGGGAAGGCAGCCACAAGAGACTCTGGGTGTAAGAGAGAATCTGTCCCAACTCCACTCCTCATGAACATGGGTTCTGTGGTTTGGAACAATGCTGGGACTCTCCAGGTTGTCAATGCATCACCCTCTTCCTTACCTTCCCATCCCCATGAAACAGAGCAAGTAGATATGCGCCCACAGAAATGCCCCGGCTCTGATTGGAGTCTGCCTTGCCTGGGTGCAACTCCATCTTCACTAAGCACTTCTCTAACAACCCGATAAGGCTGCATTCTGCAGTACTAGAGGGAAGACTTCAGCATAGGAACTTTAGGAGGGCGCACATCAACCCACGGTAGTCACTGAGTCGATGATACAATCCACCCAGCTTTCCTCCCAGGGCAAAAACTAGTCAGAAAAGAGGCAAGAGGGGAGAGAGGCAGAAAGGGTCAAACAACAGATTTTTTCCCAGCACAAACCTAAGGAAAACTGCCAATTTAGAGGACTGAATATAAGGAAAGAGTTCAAGGGAACAAAAGAGAAGGAGCCTGGGGTTCAGATGGAAAATCAAGAAAGAGATATCCAGGGAGAAATGGCAGTGGTCCACAGAGAGGGTAACCTCATCGAGGTTGTTCATCAGCTAAGAAAGGCGGTTTTTCACAAGCTCACCTTTCTTAGGGACTTGCATATTTCATTTGTAGCTGAAATCAATTAGGTGCCCACACTCACTTTAAGAACTACCTGTCTGATAGAAAAACTGTTGTCTGGAGACACTCAGTTTGAAGCCCAGTGTGCCTCCTCAGGTAGACTGCAGGAACCGATTGGGGAGTTAAAGGCAACTCGCACTGCACCATATAAAGCTCAGGAAAGCATGAGCAGATTAGCTATTAATCTTTCCAGCGCAATTTGGCTCACTGCCACAATACCTACCAAGTGAAAAATAAATGGTTTAGGATTAAGGATTGTCAACTAGTATATATAATCCCACAGGGGCAATTCTGCACTGGGTCTACTTGAAAATTTTTAATGAATATAATCAAGTCATAAAGAACAAAGAGACGTGTTCATGGAGAACTCTTGCTGACCTCAAAGAAAGAATGCCCAATCTTTCTGCCTTTTGAGAACCCGGGAAAGGGAGGGGGCGGGTCTTTGGAGGAGAGCAACTCACCCCAGTGGCGCTAATTAAAACCGAGTGACTAATACAGACATGGGTAGACAGAATGCATCACATACTTGGGTACTACCCAACTCAGAGCAAGTAGAGAAGTTTCTAGACGTTGTTTCTCTGTTGACTTAGGAAACCATGGAGAGAGCAAGGGTAAGCAGGGACTGTATTTTACCAGTGTGTTGTGGGGCACTGGGGTACAAGGCCCAGGCAGCTTCAGGGTCACTGGTTCTGGGCAAAAAGCCAAACTCAGAGAACGCTCAGGGGCTGCAAAGGGCTACAAACAGAGTCAGCAGGCAGCCCGAGGGCAAATACAGACGTCATGGTGTCAGGTCAAAGAGAGTGTCGAGACAAGAAGGCCACAGGGCACACACGCTATGTGGTCTGGCCCACAGGAGGTCAACTAGCGGGTGGACAGGCGGGTTGTGCCAGCAGGAAGCCCATGCAGCAGCCCCAGGTGTGGAGGTCAAGCACAGAGCCCCAGGAAATTTCAGACCCCAGCAAGAGGCTGGAATGCTGGAAGGCCACATCTACAGTAAATGGAAACATGCGCCCTTGTGAGGAGGAGGTGACCATGACAGCAGTCTCCTGGCCTAGCTTTCCAGTCTGAACTGGGAGCAGTGGCAAACTCAGGCTCCAGATGGCCTTTTTCTAAGGGCCACCGGCAGGAACGGGTAATTGATAGCCGTTGGAGGTGAGATAGCAGATTCTCCTGGCCACACTGCACCTGGACTTGAGGAAAAGCTGGGCAGAAGGTACTCAATGCTGATAAGGCAATCTCTGATTCCTGCTTGGACTATTACTGTTGATATGATGATCCTTATTAATTTATCAAGTGCTTACTGTACAACGTAGTTACATTAATTGTCTTATTTAATGTTCTAAAGTGAGTTGCTCATACCATTAGAGACTTGAATCTAAGAATGTGGAAAGTTTCCCAAAATTACATGATTGGTAAAAGCCAGAAAGAAGACTTGATTCCACTTTTGTTAGTGTTTTGTTTGGTTAGTGTCTGGAGGCCAGGGCTGGCTTCATGCACTTGTGGCTTAGACAGTCCCAGAAGGCTTTCCTGTGAGAAAGATTCAATGTTCTGCTTTTATGGTCTTGAATTTTTTTAAAAAAAAAGTTAAAAGAATCCCCTCCATTTTGCACAGGGTCTCACAGTTTATGTACCTGGGGCTGCTCAGACCCTATTCTTTCCAACTTCCTTCGATTCTCAACATGGCTTTCTCAGCCTGCTTTCGTATAGAAACCAGGACCATTATCCCAGGGGTGGTCCCACCTACAATGGGCTGGGCCCTCGTCCATCCATCACTAATTAAGAAAATGCTCTACAGACTTGCCTACAACTGCATCTTATGGAGGCATTTTCTCAATCAAGGTTTCCTCTCTTGGATGAGTATAGTTTGTGTTAATTTAACATAAATCTACTCAGCACAGAATGCTAACATCATCAGTTCCTGCCTTAACGAAAATGTCTATTGTCTTGGAAAAAAATCTCTAGCAGGTGGATACAGCAATAGAGCAGCCCAGAGCTCATTGGCAATGCTGTGGGTTCTGGGCCATAGGATCTATGCCTCTTCCTTGCCAGCATGAAAACACCAAAAGCTCTCTCTGATTGAACCTACCATTCTTTCTCCTCAATCCTCCTTCAGTTCCCCCAAAACATCAAAGGGAGGAATGCAAGCACCCCAACAAGAAAAGAAACCCAGTAACTGTGGGGTCAACATTAGAGGAAACCGAAACATTCCTTAGGGAGGTATTTCTTTCTCAAGACCAAGAAAAGCAGGCAGACTAAACAGAGACTAGCCTAGATGTACAGTTAAGGCATGAAACCATTGATCTCAATGGCAAATTCTGACTGTGGGCAGACCACACTATCATTGCTCATGCAGTATTTTCCTTCCCTGCCTGTTACAGGCACATAACCGAGCAGAAAATCGAGGCAATTCTTGAGTTAATTTGTAGCATAAACTCATTTGCCCAAGCTACCCAGATAAAGCAAGAAAAAGGGCATCACCATTGGGACGGAATTATTATCTCCATGATATTATTCAGCAAATAGTCCTCCTGTTTGCCTTTTTTTTCTTAGCCGTGTTTAACAGAATTTTATTTTAGATTTGTTGCAGATTTATAGGAAACTAGGGGAGATATTCAGCACTCCTATAGTCTCCTTGGCCATGGCCGTCACTGTTATAACCATCTTAGCTTACAATGGTAACATTTGTTATTAAATGAGCCTCCCTGTTGATCTGTTCCTGTTAAAGATCATGCCTTACTCTTTCTCAAGCATTTCCAAGCCTCCCTTTTGTATTCCAGGATCTCACCCAGGGTACCACCCAGGTAATCATGACTTCTTAAGTGTCTCTTGTCTACAATAGTTGCCTAGACATTCTTCTTTTTGGTGACCCTGATAGTTTTGAGGAGAACCAACCAGGTGGGTGTGTTTACAAGGCCCCTTTACTTGGATTTTTCTGATTTTTTCTCCCATCTTTGAAGTGGGGTTAGCTGGGCGGTGGTGGCACATGTCTTTTATCCCAGCACTCGGGAAGCAGAGGCAGGCAGATCTCTATGGGTTTAAGGCCAGCCTGGTATACAGAGCGAGTTCCAGGACAGCCAAGGCTACACAGAGAAACCCTGTCTCAAAAAACAAAACAAAATGGCATTTTTAATTTGGAGGAGAAATACCATGTTTTTTTCCAGCACGTCTGGTCAGGTACATATCATCAACATGCTTACTCCAGCAGAGTCTAACTATAATGCTCTGACTAAAGCAGTACTTATCAGCTTCCTCTAATGCAAAGATCTTGTGTTTCTCCCTTCCACACCTAATTCTGGCAGTGAGTCCTCAAACACATCTCAGCATTAAAGACTGACAATTATTATTGACTCGCCCTTAAGTTCTGAGTATCTTCTTAAATTATCATGCTTAGGACTTGTGTACCTTCTCTTCTACTTATTAACTTATTCAATAAGTATTGTGCATCATACATAGCTACAAACTTTGTGTTTAGAGTCATAATCCAAAATTACTTCAATTTCTTTTTGTTCAAATGTTTCTAGTTTTGATCATTGGTCACTCACTTGGTTGGTTCTTATGTCCCATTGACATACTCTTATTGTGTGTTTATTAGGTGTGTGTAGGCGTTATCATTTTCTTGTTTTCTAGCACTAATGATGCTCCAAGCTAAGCTTGTATGTTTCTTGCTTCATACAAGGCCATTTTCCAAAGAAGCCTGGTTTCTTTTGTTAGAGAATAGTGTTCGAGATCAACATCTTGGTAGTGGCTATCTGTGTTCATCAATACTCAGCCATCTTATCTATATGCCTTCTTGGCTAACAGAGAAAGGAGATATATGTTTGCATATTGATCTGTGCATACAAATACATATAGAAGACATGCACACACACACACACACACACACACACACAAATACTTTTCCATAGCCATATATAGCTATATTAGTCATTTGCTTCTCTTATATCTACATAAACAAAGAAATAGGATTTTATAGGCCTTCCATACTAAGTTTATGGTACCCTAAAGTCACATTTGAAGCAACTCCTTGTACCAGGCTCTGGAACAACAATCCTTGCTTGAAAAGCTTCCAGTGTAAAGATGAACACGTTCATGCATATAATTATAGGAAATGCAGCAATTTGACAATATATTCATTAATTAAATTGGTTCTTTAACTTTCATACCTGTACAGAATGCATTCTGATTAATTATTCCTGCCCCTGCCTTCCCCTATCTACCTCCCTACCTCGGCATCCCCAGCCCTACTAATCTCTTTCCCACATTCATGTCCCTCTTTGTTTGTGTTGCTCTGGATGTGAGCAGGGCCTTCTTTGTGATCTTGGCATTGCAATATTTACTGGAGCCTGGTGGGTTCACCAGTGAGTATACAACTGGAAACAATGGCTCCCCTTCTCCTAGCATTCATCAGTAGCCAACAGTAAGGGAGAGGGTCCCGTGAGCCTCTCCCACATCCATGACTGTTGAAAGGGTATGTCCTGTGCAGGTCCAGAGCAAGTAGTCAGAGCTGTTGTGAGTCCATGGCTATACATGGCTAGAGTGACTGTATGACATCAGGAGGGTAAGTTTTGGATGCCCCCTCTCTATATCAACTCTTACATTTTTTTCCTCTCTTCTTTCTCAATGTTGCCCAAGTCTTAGAGTCCCATAAATGAGTTGTTTGAGGTAGAGCCCTCATCTGAGCCCAATATTGAGAGAAATTACAGATTGTTGGGAAAAGCACTCTGGGGAGTCACTTACATCAACCTGAGAAGTGAGCAGATAGCATGTCTAAACTAATATCTCAAATGTTTCCAAAGGAAAAACAAGAAGACTGGAAATTAGGTCTGTGACACAGAACAGCATGCACAAAGGCATGAAAGTGGGACTGGGCAGGAGCCTGCAGACAGCTGTCCGTTTTAAAGAATTAATGTTTAAACAGGAAGTGTATTATGGATAGGGAAAGAGACAGAAGTTAGGTGACAGGGAAGGGTGCATGAATAGAGGGGACAGGAAGTCTTTCCGGATGTGCACAGAGGTGACAGAGACAGTTGATGCCCCATTAAGTATGCACAAGGTCAAACAAGGCACACCATCTCCAGACTCCCAGGTCCTGAATCGGAGGCTCCATAAGCCTTACAGCCATGAACTGTCCTCTTCACAGTCATTGCTAGTAACTTCCTGCTGTGGGGCTGATGGAGATGAAGACACTGGCAGATGTACCTAGCCCTTATATAAGGCAAGTATCATCTCACTTAACCCTAAAGAGTCAGGCATTGTGATGAATGAAAACCGAGACTCAGGGGATAGGTACCATGCATGGAGTGACATAACCGAGACACAAATGGTATGATTGTGGACTCTATCTGATTCTTCATATTGCTTTCTCTAACCATCATTCGGAATAAGGAAGCCTTGGGCTTCTCAGGACCTAAGTTATCCTTGTTGAATTATATCCTAAATAGAAAAGGGATCTGTTTGGGTAGGAGTTCCACCTCAACCCCTGGCACCCTGGCATCCCTATACCCAGAGAGTCTGGAATGTTTGGAAGGAGTCTGGTGGAAGATTCACCTCAACTCCCCTCCCCATCTCTTTCTCTAAACCCACCCCTTCAAAGCCCACCAAACACAGCTCCTCCCCAAGAGAGGCTCAAGTCCACTCTCACAGGGTAATAAGTGGCATCCCCCAAAACAGACAAGTGGTTATTCTCATCTCGAATCCCTGTCTCATCTCTGCAGGCCGGAGAATAGTCCAGGAGCACTTTACCCATTAAACCTCGGCTTTCCAATTTGGTCTGATTCGGTTTGCTTCATCGGTAGAGAGGCCTTCAGGAGGCCTAAAGCTTATCAGGATCAGCAAGTTCCAGGCTTGATCTCTTATTGCTCAGGGAAAAAAAAGTGTTTTGGAGGCCTCATTGCTGTCTACTGATTTAAGAACAATGACTTTTGGGGAGCAATAATAAAACCAGGATTGGGGTGTGTTTTCCCTGAGATAGGTTCACCTTAACCAAATGTCTTTATAAAATATTTGCACTAAACCATTTCCTTTCTTCCTAATGAGGAGAAATGGGCAGATAAATCAGTTGGGAGCCTGTAACCCAGTCCTCAGAGGTGATGTGTCAGCTCGGTCTCTCCCTCTTCGTTCTCTGAGATGGATGACAGGCCAGCAGATCCAATCATCCATCATGAGTCCCTGCAGTGAGTTCTGGAGAAGAGCGAGGGAAGTTTCCAGTTCACAAACACAGTCTTTGCACAGTAATGGGGAAAAGCTAAAAAGCACCAAGAAGAAGAGCGAAAACTCCAGTCAGTCTCATGGTTTGAGGGATCAAGTCTTTATGTGGCATCCTAAAGACCCAGACAGAAAGGCTAGCATCACTCTCTCCTCTTCAGCGAGCTGAGTTATTTGGCAAATTCACAAGGATTAAGTCTGAACTCAATTACTCTGAATAGCAATAAGCAGAAGGAAGAATATGAAGCCCTCGCCGAATGCAGACTATAAACGAAGGTGCAAGGAAAGTCCGTTCACTAATAAAGCTGGTTTTGGCTGGTTGAACATGCACTTCCTTTGTGATTAATAAAAGCAGAAATATAATCCCGTTGCCTGTGCTGTATAGAGCCTCCTGTTTAGAAATAGGGCTTATGGGCTTCAAACTCACTTCACATTTATTTAAACATATTAAAAGCCCTACCACATTCCCCCTTAGAAAAGAATTTAAGATAGATATGACTCCTATAATTCCTGTCTAGGCCACCATGACAAAGAAAGCCAGTTTACCTTGACAAGTTCATTCTTACCACCCAGAGTGCTTATGAGTACTGTGTGTGTAGGGCTTTGTGTACTGATCATACATAAATGTTAAATAATTTAAGTGGCCACTTATCTCAAATTCACATGTTCTTAACCTCCGCGTAGAACAACAAGGGAGAGTTAAGAGCTATGGGGCAGTGATGTTTCTCCCTCAGTGAGCAAAAGGATGGCAGGGAAGAGTAAATACAAAAAAATGCACCACTAGGGAACACACACCGCACTAAGGAAACCCAGTACAGTTCTTGAACACTTCCTTGGCTCAAAAAGACAAAGGGGGTTTCTTGTTTTTGTTTTTAATTTTCATATCACCAAAATTAATGGTGATATGGACCGCAAAGCAGGTTCAGGGTCAGGAATCCGGATAAGTCCGTTTACTGTCAGAGGGGTAGACATAAGTTATGCTGCAGCTTCTAACCTGACTGCCCTTGATTTAATAAGGTCCCATACACGCTTCCTCCCGTGCACTCAGCTTGCACTTGTCTGCTTGAGAGTCCAGGCAATTAGCGATAAAGGGGAGGTGGAAGCCTGGCTGCATTCCAAACACATCTGGGGAAGGGGAAAGGTCTTCCACCTCAGGATGTAACCAGGCAGAGGGATGACCACCAGAGTGAAGAATGAAAAATGGCCCTGATTTATAGACTTGTGGTAAACTAATTTAGAAAGTTAAGGCGCGTCGTCTTGAAAAGCTACGTCGCTTCATCTCCGAAGGTTAAGTTGGGGAGTTTAAGAAAGAGATTTCTGGCATTTCCAGTGAACTAAATCAGAAGGTGTTTCATAATTCTGTATCCATCAACTGTGTGATGGAGAAACTTTTACTTTTCTGAAACACATAAAGCACCCAGGTCTGCCCACTGTCATATCTGCCTGCTTTTATATTAAGAACCAAGTGTCTAGATGGACCCTAGGACCTCCAGTTTCTACTACTTGGACTTATCAGAGATGAACTTGGGCCAAGCACTTGTGTAAGATTATGTGATTCTAATATTCTGGCAAAGATGCTATTGTCTGACTTCTTTCTTTCACGTCAACATATTCTGACGTAGCGGTTCTCTAAGGGGGAACCGATTCTGTCATTAGAATGGCACAGAGAGTGCTTGGCTCTCTTTCAGCCATGCATTTGTTCATCATATTCAGGGCCATATGGAATCTAATGAGAGTGCACGATGGTGATTCATTTCCCAGGTGTCATAGGCTGCAAGTCGGTGTTCGCCAAAACTCGTATGCAGAAATGAAATCCCCAAGGTAGGTCTGTGGGAGGTGATTAGATCATGGCGATGGAGCCCTCCACAATGTCTGTGTGACCTTATAAAAGAGACACCTCTCCCCAGGAAAGCACACTTTTTCCTTCTGCAAAAGGACACAATGACCGAGTTGCCGTCTATGAGCCAGGAAGTGAGCCTTCACAAAAATCAAACCTGTCAGGCTTCAATGTTGGACATTTTGGGCCCAGGAGTTGAGAAATAATATATTTCTTTATTTGTAAGCTGCATAGTCATGATGGCCACAGCAGTCCCCATGGGCTAAGATGTTGGTATGAGACAAGAAGGGCCCATTGCTCTCTCCTGTTGCATTTATTCACAAGGGAATTTGGCTTCTTCCTCATGCTGTTTTTACATTCCTGTAAGGGAAATCCCACACTGAGCCTAGCTCAAGATCTTTAAACACCACTCCTTCACTCATGAATGGGTCTATAAGCATTTGAGAACAGATCTCTCTCTCTCTTACATAGAGGGTTCCTTCCTCCCTCTGCCCTCTGGATCACCATAGCTAACTCCATTCAGCACCTTTTGCTTCAAGTAAGATAGTTTGGTTTCATTCTGCCCCTTCTGAGCTGAGCTTAAATATTGGACACATCTGTCACTCACTCCATGGGGTCTGCTATTTTTCCATCCTTCCATCCTCACCAAATGGCTACCCTCACTTCAGCTTCCTTCTACAGAAAAAGCTAGAGATGGTATCAAAGTTTGGCCATTCATGACAAATGCTTACTTCTTTTCTTCCTTCCTTCCTTCCTTCCTTCCTTCCTTCCTTTCTTTCTTCCTTCCTTTCTTTCTTTCTTTCTTTCTTTCTTTCTGTCTTTCTTTTCTTCTTCTTCTTCCTCCTCCTCCCCTTCTTCTTCTTCTTCTTCTTCTTCTTCTTCTTCTTCTTCTTCTTCT
>CABHPH010131137.1:7632-25599 GCA_902168325.1 Peromyscus nudipes | reverse complement strand
GATGGCTTTGAGGATCTCAGGCGCCAGTTCTTCGGAGACAGTCCCGAGTCTGAGCCGACTCCAGAAGAGGCCCAAGAGAAGGAAGAAGGAGAGGAGAAGGAACAAGACCAGGAGGAAGAGGAGGAGGAGGAAAAAGAAGAAGGGGAAGAGGAGGGAAAACTGGAAGAAGAGAAGAGAAAGGAGGAGGAGAAAGAGGAGAGGGAGGAGGAGGAAGACAAAGAGAGAGAGGATGAGAGAGAGGAGGAGGAGAGAGAAGAGGAGCCCTCTGAAGAATCTGCTCCTGCTCAAACACAGGACCTGCCACAGGGGCACTCAGAGGCCCGAGCCCCTGCACCGCAGCCTCCTCCCGCTGCACCTCCCCCAACCTCAGACCTGCCTAGTTCAGAACCCCAAGTTGAAGAGCCCTTGGAGCTGGTGTCTGAGATGGGCGAATTCAGCAACGAGGACATTTGCCGCTATATTGACCGGAGCTTCTCCTTTTGGAAGGAGAAGGAGGCAGAACTCTTTGACATCTGACAGCAAATTTAGAGTTTAGTTTTGTGCCTGGATGCCTGTCTGACATCTAGAGGCCAGAATCAGACAGAAAGAACCAGATTCTCAAAAAGCCTGCTTCTCTGGGGCTTTTGAGGTCCCCTAGGAGGGAGAAAGTGAGGCATTTGTGAGATTGGTTAGTCACAGGGCGTCAGGTGTTGCTCTCTATGAAGCCAGGCAGCAGAAGTTAAGGAACTCTGGGTCCCCTGAGGGCGGTGTAGTTCTGTCTGTCCATCTCTGGTTTTCCACTGGAGTTCACAGCTACCTTCTTGGCCGCCCGTGCAGTGTTCTGTGTGGTGTGTGATGTGCACAGGCCCTTTCTCTTCTGTAACATCCAAGGAATAAAGCACTCTGTTGTGGGCTGTGTTGGTACACCTCTCCCCATGTCATTATAGCCCACATAGTGGACCGTTCCCTGTCCCACTAAGAGCAAGCATGGGCCAGCTGGTCCTCCATTGGAGATTGAGAGCAGCCTGGATCTTCCTGAGCTGACCCAGTGTGTGGTACACGTCTGTATCTGCCTAGAGATTCTGGAAAGCAGGCTTGGGGCATCTAGCCACCTGCTTTGTGGGAAATCAGGACCCAGCTCCTTTCCTGCTTCTTCCCTTTTACCTTCTCTGATCTATCTGGCTCTGCCTTTAGGAAACTGGTTGGGTCACTGGGGAGCAGAGGGCCCCTTCTGAGCAGGCCATCACCAAGCACCATTATCTGATTGCACCATAGGAGGCCACCAAAATGGTCTTTTCTTATAAACACATCTATATTCTGCCGACCCTGAATTCTGCCAGCCCCCTGGGTTGGAAGTGCATGCCCCTGGCCTGTAAATCTCAAGTCAAGCTGGTCCTGAAGCTGTGTGATTGTGTTTTAGGAAGAAGAGGAGGAGGCCTGGCTGGCCAGCCTGCCTGCCTGGAGACGAGACATTCTTCGGAAGAAGCGGGAAGAGGAGAAGTGAGTGCCTGGAGGAGGCTCCTTGGCATGCTCTTGACTATCTCTGGGGTTGTGATGCCAATCTAATACTGTCTCTTTCTCATTCCAGGAAGCAGAAGCGGTAAGTACAGTACTGGCCCCCACCTGCCACTTCTTTCTACAACCAGTCACAGAGGCTCGTTCGCTCCTTCATCCAGCCCATTACTTCAGTCCTTGTATCATAACCTTTCGGCTCCCAATAATGACACAAGACCCTTAATTACTTAGCACCTGCCCTTCCAAGTCCAGCTCTCATGCTCTGATCACACTGTTACCTAGACCCCTATCTCCTATTATTAACCTAGCTTTTCACCAACGGTGTTAGCAACATACCTATCATCCCACTTGGGAGGTATAGGCAGGATTAGGAGTTCAAGATTATCCTTGGCTTCACAGCCAGTTCAAGGTCAACCTGACCTACAGGTGACCTTGTCTTAAAACAAAAGACAAACAAAAGCCTACCCTTTCTATCCTGGTTTTTCTGTTTTAATTATGTGTATGTCTGCGTGTCTGTGTGTGGGTAGGGCATGTGCCTATGGAGACCAGAGGTGTCGGATCCTCTGGAGCTGGAGTTACAAGTGGTTATGGGCCACCCAATGTGGGTGCTGGGAATCCATTTGGGGTCCTCTGGAAGAGTAGTACACGATCTTAATTGATAAGCCACCTCTCCAGCCCCAAGAACAGTTATTTTAACTCCAGGATCAATAATTGATCATTCATGTTCCCCTCAACTTCATTTCTGTACCAGGAATCCATCCTGGTACTGCCAGATAGAAGTATAATGTACACCACATGTGTTTTAAATTTTGTGGTAGCCACATTGAGACATTTTTAAAGATATAGGAAAACTTAATTTTAATACTTAATGCATGAAAAGCATTATTTCAGCATTTCAATGTGAGAGTTATTAATGAGAGCTAGGTATATATAGCTCAGCTGGTAGGTTCAATCTCCAGTATTACATAAATCTGGAGTCATGGGACTGGAGAAATGGCTCAGTAGTTAAAACACTTGTTGTTCTTCCAGAGGACCCAGGTTCAACTCCCAGCAACCACAACACAGCTCAAAACCATCTATAACTCCAGTTCTAGAGGATCCAATGGCCTCTTTTAGCCTCCTTGGGTACCAGGCACACATGTGGTACCTAGACATAAATGCAGGCAAAATACTCAGATATATTCAATTAAATGAAATTGAAAACAAAACAAAACCACCACCAACCCCTGGAGTGATGGCACAGGCCTATAATTCTAGCATGCAGGAGGATCAGAAGTTCAAAGTAGCCTTGTCAACATAGCCTGCAATACATCAAGACCCCCCCCAAAAAAATATCACATACACACAAACACACACACGGGATGTTTTTCTTTCCCTTAAAAAAATTTTAGTTTTCAAAGGACCATGTGCATGGCAACTTGAACATTTCAGTTGCTCCACAGCAAGCAGGATAAGTGGTGACCCTGTCAACAGAGCAAATCTACCCTTAAGCTTTTTCAGAGTTGGGGATCAAAGCTCAGTGTTCTAGGCAAGCACTCCTACAGGGGAGCTAGACCCCCAGTCCCTAGCCTTGTTCTGAGAACCTGTTCCTAGCTAGCTTGCTGGCCTGTTCCCCAGTAATGAGATCCCCAACATCTCCACCCTATTCCCTGGTAATTTAGATGGACAGCTCCCTAACAACTCAAGTCCTGTCTCCAATGACAGGCCTCCTGTCATTGATACCCTGAACTCGGTAACATTCAATCCTCACACAGGGCCACCTAATGACCCAGCACCTCTTTCCAGTAATACTCCTCCACAAAAATAATCCAGCTTTAGCCTCCGCTTGCCCTCTCTTCTGAGTATCCCTGTAACTCCTCCATGAAAACCCCGGGACCTAAGCAGAGAAGGCCCATTAGCTCCCTCTCTCCCACTGCCGTCCTGGTGTCTGGCCTGCCCCAGGGTCTGGTCACAGGCATTACTGAGTTTCGCCACCCACAAACAGAAAAGAGGAGGAGAGACAAAAGCAGGAAGAAATGCAGAGGGCGAAAGAACAGTCCGAGAAGCTGCGGACACTGGGCTACGACGAGGCCAAGCTCGCACCCTGGCAGCGACAGGTCATCTTGAAGAAGGGGGAGATCCCTAAGTAAGAGGAGTCTCAGCCTCTTGCGTGCAGCCTCACAAGTTCTGAGAGATGGGGAGCGGTCCCCCAGCCCCCGCCCCATCCTGCCAGGTTGGTGCGGAAGGGCTGGGAGCCTTGCCGCCCTTCCCTTCGGTGCCGGAACCCTCCCTGTTCCCCTCCCTGGCCCCACATCCCCGGCCCTGCTGCTGGAGTGCTTGCGTACTGCCGCTGTCGCCTGGAAAAAGTGCCCAAGCCGCTGACACAAAAAGAAAAAAAAAGAAAAAGAAAAAGAAAAAGAAAAGAAAAGAGAAAAAAATATATGCTTATTTGCATGCTCACTTACATATATTTGCATGTTCGTCTACCTTGTGCTGAGCTCTCCCCAGCCCCGTGGGTGGTGACTTTTCCTGCAGGGCTGCAGCCCTCTCCCCCGCAGCCCGGAACCCACATTGCCAGCGCATGCTGGGTGGAGACAGACCCCGAGCTCGGGGAAGGGGTTTTCCTCCCTCCACGACCCAGATCTGCGCTAGCCAAGGCTAGGCTGCATTTCTCATCCCCGGGCGAGGGTTTCCTCTCAGTCATTTGTTTACCAGAAACGATGAAACTTGCCTGTCGGGGCGGAGCTGCCGCTCCCGAGGGGCCCCACCTTAACTCCCACCCCTGCCTAATTAAGCCCTCCCAGTCCCCAGCCAGGACCTTCGTGCTCCCCCAACTCTTACGTTGTCCCAGTGGTGTAAGTGGAGGGCCAGGGACCCTGCACCTGTATCTGCAGCTATTCCTGACCCCATTCCCCACCCGCTTCCTTCCCCCATTAAACCTCTATCCGCCAACTGTGGCTCTCATTCACTCTCACTCGCCGCCGCCTTACTGACTTTCTCCTTCTGGGGCCACTGGGTCAAAGCAGATGCGTGAGGGGTTGGCGAGGGAGCTAAGGCCACTGGTTTCCACTGTGTGCCGCAGTTCCTAAGGCCTCAGGACCCCTAGCCCACTCAACTCCCGGGGAAACAAAGGGAACCAGAGCGCCACTTGACACCCCTAGCCCCCACTGAAACACCAAGAAGCTACTTAAAATATTTAATACCAAGTCCAAACTCAGGCTGATAAACAGCTGTGCAACCAATCACTTGGCCCCTTCTGGTATTTCTCCATGACGCTTCCCTTAGCTGGAGCTCCATGGGGCAGGTAAGCAGGGACGAAGCCACCCGGCGCTGCTACGCAGGACCAGGACCGTGCTAGGGGGTTAGTAAGTGACATAAAATGTCTACACGCATTAAGTAACGATACTTAAGGCTCCTGCAAGGGTCACTAGAATGACGAAGTGGCTGGTGGGCCTCACATCACGGGCCGCCGTGCTGCAGGCGGCTGCGCAGGTCCTCAGCACAGCCTTCCAACCCCATGCGCTCCAGGGCCGCGTAAATGGCACCCAGGCCTGCAGGCTGCTGCTGGCGCCAACGCTTGAGCATCTCGTACTGCTGGTCTCGGAAGCGGCAGATCTCCACCTCCACGGCCTCAATTTCGGCCTCCCGTAGCCCCAGCGTGCGCACGAACTCCTTCCACCGTCTTGCTGGGACCGCATCCATCACATCATAGAGCTGCGGCCCAGGCTGGAGCATAGCAGCCGGCGAGCCTGCAGGGGGCGCTGGCGAGAGCGGAGGTGCCAGAGGAAGGCCTGAGGTGGGATCAGGGATGTGAGGATGCTTTCCGCCTTGGGGCTTAGTGGACTTCTTTGGGCAGGACAGAAATCACCCAGTGAGGACAGGAAGTCGGCTGTGCAATAACAATGTCCCACCTTGGACTTGGGAAGATGGGGTCATGCCTCAGTTACCTGGATCACTTACCAAGAGTTCTGTTTGGCAGCTGATTCCAGGGCTGGGGAGCCTGGCTGTAGGCCATCTCCTGAGTCTGGGATAAACCAGGGATCCAGCTATTGCCTACCAACTGGACAGTGGTGCAGACTTTCCCAGTACTGCCTTGGGGTGCCAGGAGGCTGTGGGCACTGTCTGAGGCTGAAAGATGGGTAGTCTGGAAGGTGGGAGGGACCAAGTCAGCCATGTGTATCTAGAAAGGCCTCTTTGCTAGTTTCTGGCCAGAGTGGGCATTTCCTGGCTCAGGAAGCAGAATCACCTCCTCTAGATTCTGTGCACACGTGCGTGTGCACGCACACACACAGACACTCCCGTGGCCCAGCAGAAGGTCTAATGTGTTTGCCTGAAGTCTGTCGTGTCGTCCCCCCACCCCCCCACCCCGTCATTTGGAGGTGTTCAACCCTTCAATGTCTGGCCTGGGGGACTTGTGTGACACCAGTAGACAGTCACTTGAGAGCAGGTGCCGTGGCTGGTCTTGTTCACTGATAACTCAGCTCTTAGCACATTTATCTTTTACAACCATGCCGAGCACTGGGGGTTGTCACTCTCCTAGTTCCAGAAGCTTCCCAGCACTGAGATAGTTACCTGTGGTGAGGTCAGGGTCTCCATCCCAGCTGTGTCTGCTGACAGAGACAGAGAGGCCCAGTCAGCAGCAGGCAAGGCCCACAGGCTTGGGCGTTAGTTCAGGGGCTCGAGTCCTTTTGCACCTCATACTCCTTCCCTCAGTTTCCCCTTCTGCATCAGAGTTCCAGAGGCTCTTTACCCCAGGCCTCTGGTAATGCATGCGTGCAATGCATGTATGGACTTACCAGGAACCACAGGCCTGCAAGGCTGGCATCGGCAATACACACAGATCAGGGTGGCCCCGAGCAGGAATGAGGCCCCCAGAAGCACCTGGACCCAAAATACTGAAAGAACAGTAACTGGTGAGTGCCAGCTAGCAGCCACCCCCTGCCCCACACTGGCTGTCCCAGCCTTCCCACCAGAATTCCCAGCCAGCGTTATCACCTACTCCACTTTCAGCCACAGCAGGCTGCCGTGTTGGTGTCAGGACAGATTCTGCTGAAACCCCTGTAAAGGGAGTGGGGCAGGCTGAAGGCTACCCAGGACTGCCTGACACCTTCCCCATCTGGCAGGAGGTGGGGGCTTCCATCCTGGGGCCTCATTCTGCCCAAAAACATTCCCTAAGTATTGCTGAAATGTCACTTGGGTCACTAATATCAACCATCACTACTGAGCTTCTAGCTAGACTCCACAAGAACAGGAGTTTTCATCTTTAGTTCCTGGATAGTCCAAGTGCCTAGAAGTGGTGTCTATGAGACAGGAGATACTCAAGTGGATAAGCAAATAAGGTGCCTTTCCCCTTATTCCAGCTCTAGGAAGAACATCATAGCACCCCCATGTTCAGAGGGAAAACCTGAGATCTCTCAGCTAGCCAAGGACTAGCAGCAAATCTAGTCTCAGCCTAAGTTTCAAAGCTCTGTCAGTCAGTGTAACCAAATAAATGAGAAATCCATCCTAAATAGGGGGGCAGAAGGGCTAAGGGACATTCTGGCAGGAAGTGAAGATATGCCCCTTTATGTATCTGCATAATGCTTTACCATCCTGTTGTCTGAAATGCCCCTTCCATGACAGAGCCAAGCTGCCCCCACCTACATCTGCCCCCAAAGTCCCCACCCTGCTCCCAGCCTCCCTCCTGGCCCAGTACGGCCCCCTATGTGAGGCAGAATGTGCAGCCATTGCCATATTCGTAGCAGGCAGGCTGGCAGAGCCCTGCAGAACAAGAGATAGTTTGTGTCAGGGCAGGAGAGGAGGAAGCTGAAAGGGGCTTAGGGGTAGACAGCCTAGGATGGGGTACTCACCAGGGGTTGGTGGAGCCGTACAATCTGAACATGGGTGGCAAGAAAAAGGTGAACTTTCTCTACATGGCTCGGTGGAGCAGACAAGAACCTGGCCTGGCTGGCAGCCACACTGGGTGTCCGACACTGCTGAACAGTTCTTCAGGGTCACTTGAAAAGCTGCCAGGGGTGCAGGAATATGGGAACATGGATGTGTCAAGGCTACTGAGCTCCACAAAGAAGCAGGGGACAACCTCCCAGAGAAGGGGGTACTAGCTAGCCCCACAGGTAGAAGTAGGCAGCTCATAGTTGACCAGAGGCCAAGGCATGTGGAAACAGGAAGGCCACAGGGAAAAGCAGAGGATGTACTGGAGCAGAATACATGGTGGATCCTCCGTAGTGGACTGAACACAGGAGTCCACGCCCAAAGACTGGGCCCAAGTCAGCTTTCTGAATGGCCCTGACCATGGCCTGTCCACCAGAGTCCCCTGAGCCCTAGGCAGCCCCCTTACCCTCTTCATCACAGGCTTGGCAGCGGGTACAGTCAGTCTTAAAGTGGTTTCCCCTGGTTAAGAAAGTGCCCTGAGGGCAGGGAAGGCAGGTGGAGTCGCCACAGGGCTCTGTGCAGGAGGCCTTCATGTAGTGTCCTGTGGTACCCAGGCAGGTATCAGGATCAAACCATCCTACCTGCTCCCCGCCTGTCCCTTCCTGTCTCTGGCTCTCTCCTTCCCTCCCAGCTGTGGTCCCCACCCCAGCCTCCCCAGACCCCAGCCTGTCTCAGCCTCCCCCATCCTCAGACCGCTCTCCTTCCCCTGCTTCCCCCTCCTCACCCTTCCAGCCACCTACCTTTTGGGCAGCCCCTGCAACAAAACCTCTTCTGTGAGTCACTGGCACAGTCACACCTGCCAGGAGCGCTGCCCTGGCCCTGGCCACCGGGCAGCTGCGGCAGCAACAGCAGCAGCAACAGCAGCAAGAGAGCCTGGGGAACACATGCTGCTGACCCCTGTGTGGCTGCCCCAGGAGGCCACCTCTCCCTCCCAGGCTCTTCCTCCATTCCAGAGCCCAGAATAATTGCTTTCTGAGTAGCTCACTTCTCAGGCTCCTGGGCAGAATGGGGTGGGCCATGGAAGGGGGACCAATTTCCTTCTCTCTCTACAGACCCAGCTTATGAACAGCAGAGAATGGCCCCTTGACAGCCCTTTGCCCATTTCCCCAACACCCATCGAGACTGGACCACCCTGCCCCCAACCAGGCCTTCTGCGAGGTGGAGGCCCCCAGACCCCTCTTTCCCCGGAGTGTGTGCTTCCTCTTAGCGGAAGGGCACGCCCGAACCTCTAACTAGGTCGCGGGTGGAGGCAACTCAGCCCGCAAGGAGGTCGGAGATGAGACGCCACTCCCCGTGACCCTCCAGGAGAGGCTTAGCTCCCGGGCTGCAGGTCAGATTCCAGGTTATTTCCTGTGCAGGTCAGATTCCAGGTTATTTCCTGGCCTCCCTCGACCCCACTCACCTCCGTCATGCGTCCCAGTGGCAGTGGCTCCATGGCGGTCTGCACCACCTGGGCCCTTTGAGTGCTACTCTGGTCGCGCAGCCCGGGGTTTCCCCACTAGCCCAGCCGCTGTGTTCCTAGCCCAGAGCCTGCCCGCCCCCGCGCCATCCAGAAAAGCCCGCGCCATCCAGAAAAGCCCGCCTCAGGGGATAGCCAGGGTGGGGTCTGCCACTCTTCCGCAGCTAAGGGGGCGTGACTTTCTACCAGCTAGAGACCTTCCCTGGTGTGGTACACACTGGAAGCCTGGAAGCCGACACAGGCTTTGACTAAGCCTGAACAGGACAAGGCTGCATCCTGAAGCCACCCACCCAGGGCCTAGCTTCAGCCCGGAGAGCCAATGCTTAGAGGTGGGTCCAGGGCAAGTGTCCTTTCTCTGGGCCTCAAGTACTTGGGATGGGGTGGGGAAACCTAGGTAGGAGACCTACATCTCCCCAAACAGTTGTGTCAGGGTTTCAGGGATGGACAGAGCCCTGAGTTCTAAGGAATCCGAAGATTCAGAGAGGGCAGGATCAAGAAGCATTTCCTGGAGGTTCCAATTCATTGTGGCCTCCGGGCTGTGGCAGGAGGCAAGTTTGGTCTTGGGGTGTTGGCCCACAGTATCTTTCTTCTTCCACAGGGGCCCCACTACAGCTGGAGACACACACACACCCAGCCAGCTCAATGCATGTGAGCAGGGAACAGATGGGGTCCCAGAAGCACAGGACTCTTTCCAGAACAGTATATACAAGTCTTTATAAAAGATCCAGACTCAATAAATACGCAGCTTGACAGAGCCCAGCCCGAGCCTCAGAGGCCAGCGTGAGTCCAAAGGAGGGTGGCAGGGGACGGGGACTGCAGTTTGGGAACCTAGCCCGGAGGATCGGAGGATTGGGGCCAACCACTCAAGAGCAGAGGAAAAGGGGCTGCCTGGGGAGGGGGCGGAGCATGGCAGCCAGGGCCCGGAACTCTGTGGAGCCCTTCTCCGTTCCATCCAGTCCGGCAAAGTGCAAACTGACCACGGGGTGATGGGCAGCCATTCTGCCCGGCACTCTGGCACACGCACACGAGGCAGCAGTGAAGCAGGTGCCACATCCCCCAGGCGGCACGCTCTCTGCTGTCCCTTAGTCAGTGTCACCCTTGGGGGGGTCTCCTTCCGCTCAGACCTCTCTGCAAGGGGTGGGGAGAAAGTCCATCCTTGGTTGTCCAGTCACAAAATGGCTTTAGCTAACCCTCCTCTCCACCACGGTCCTGGCCCCGTTCACCGCTGCCTTTACAGATACTCCCAGCTGGCACTAGGACAGCTCTAAAGCTCCTTTTCACACCCCATCCCCAAATGCTGATGCTTGCATGGGTATTGTCACTACCCACTCCCAAGACTCAGTACTACCCACGCCATCACACTGAGTCATCTGTCCCTCCCCCAGCCGGGCCACTCACGAGGCAGTGAGCGTGGAGTTAAGCAGCAGGGTGGTCCTGATCCGATAGAGCTGAGCCAGGGTCAGCTTCCTATGCTGAGCAGAGACCCCTGGTGGCGGCTCAGGCTGCACCCTAGGAGCAGCCCCAGAAGAGATGTCTTTCCTTCTGGCAGAATCTGTAGGTCCCCTAGTGGAGTGGCTGGCTCTGTTCTCAGGTTCTGACAATTCAGAGCCGCGGCTAGGGCCACAGGCCCCTGGGCAATTCCAGCCAGGCCCACCTTCCTGAAGGGAGCTCCGAGTCCTAACCCCAGGGGCCATAGTGATCAGGCACAGTTCTGACAGGCTGCGGCTAGGAGCTGGGGGCACTGCCCGGGTGGCAGTTCCCGACAGCAGCTGTAGGAGGCTGGCCTCGGATTTGGACTTGAGCAGGTGGGGCAGACGAGGGAGCAGCTGGACAGGAGTGCGGCGGCGGAGGCGGGGTGAGGACGGGGGTGAGGGGGTCTGCGCTAACTCCAGGGGCTGGGGCACAAGCTCGACCACAGGGGCTGGTGCCACAAAGTCTTGCAGAGAAGTGGGGGACAGGGTGCCATAGGCAGAGTCCATGGAGCAGGAGCGGCCATCCACTGGGCCCAGGGGCAGCAGCTCGCTAGTGGGAGTGACGGATGAAGCGGTGGTGCTAAGAGAGGTCTCGTCCGACTGGGAGCTGAAGGGACCTCGGTCAAACTCTGGAGAAGACAGTGTCTCCCCAGGCTCTACCACAACCATGGCCAGGGTCTCGGTGGAGCCATCGGAGGCACTGTAGGGGCCAGAAGGAGAGTCAGTCAGCCAGAACATACCCCAAAACCCTAAAGCAGCCTAGGGAACTAGGGGCTCGAAGCTCAGATGTAGTCCCTGTAGCCACTGACATCAGCACCCTCTCCTGACCTGAGACAGCTGTGCACAGGCTGCAGACAGCTACAGGTAAAGGTCATGTGACAAACTGTCCTCCATGCCTGGCCTCTAGCAGGAGACAGAGCTGTCCCCGACACTCCCACTGGGTCCACAACATGAGTCCCTATCAGTGTCCTGGGCTGGCTGGGGTAACCTGTCCTGATGGACTCTACTGAGTGTTTTTAGTGTGTGTGTGTGTGTGTGTGTGTGTGTGTGTGTGTGTGTGTGTGTGAGACCTGCTCTGCTGTGCAGCCCTAGAGCTTGCTACAAAGACCAGGTTGGCTTCGAATGTTTGGCAATCCTCCAGCCTCACCTCTTAAGTGCTGGGATTATAGCCATGTACCTTAGCTTGGTGGGTAAATTGTGTCTACCTGTCTGTCTGTCTGTCTTTCTTTTCTTCTTTCCCTCCCTTTTTTCCTTCCTTCCTTTCTTCCTTCCTTCCTTCCTTCCTTTCTTGAGACAAGGTCTCACTTTGCTGCCCAGGCTGGCATGACTTGAGGTAATCCTCCTGCCTCAGCTCTCAAGTGCTGGGATTATAAGCACGAAGCCCCAGCTTACCAGGCAGTCTTGGGTAAACATACCAGTGCTGAGAGCTGAGGCTGTTGCTGCTCTTCCGCAGGATGGTGGGGGAGCTGGCAGCCGAGGCACTGCTCTCCTCACCCTCCTCTTCCCTCTCATCTTCCTCCTCTTCCAGGCTCTGCAGGTGTTGGCTGCCTGGATGCTCCTGTGCACACAGCTGTGCACGCAACTGCTGCAGTTGGTTCTGCAGGTTGAGTGGGCACAGACACAGAATGAGCCGTGAGAACAGACCCCATTTCCCTGCACCCCTCCGTCACTCGGGTCTTACCTGGGCATTGTAAATAGTGTCCACCCAGCTTCGGCACAAGGCCTGGCTGCTGGCCTGGAATGTGTAGGCCCCCACAGCACTGTGGAATTCATTCAGGTAGATGAGGACGAAGGAGCCTGGTTATGGAAGGGCAGGTTAGTATCACAGCCCCTGCCTATGGCAGCTCCTTGACCAAGAACAGGGGGCCATAATTCCTCACCAGGGTCCCGAAGCTCCCGGCATACAATCTTATCCACCAGCAGTGGTGGCCTGATGACCTTGGTTCTCTCTGCCTTCTTCACGGCCTTGGTCACCAAGAGTAGATCAGTGAACAGGAAGCAGTACACGTCCATCTGTGGAGGGGAAGCCAGAGTTGTAGGTTCATGAATAGGATCCTGAGGTGGCAGGAAAACTTTGTCCTTTTCTGTTGTTTTTCGAGACAGGGTTTCTCTGTGTAGCTCTGGCTGTCCTGGAACTCACTCTGTAGTCCATGCTGGCCTTGAACTCACAGAGATCCACCTGTCTCTGCTTCTAGAATGCTGAAATTAAAGACATGCGCCGCCGCCGCCGCCACCACCGCCGCCACCACCGCCGCCACCACCACCACCACCTTGGTTAGTTTGTCAATTTGACACAGCTAGGGTCATCTAGGAAGAGGGACCCTCAACTGAGAAAAACACTTCCATCAAATTAGCCAGTAGACAAATCTGTGGGGCATTTTCTTGATTAATGATGGATGTGGGAGGGCCCAGCCCACTGTGGGTGGTGCGATCTCTGGGCGGGTGGTCCTGGGTTGTATAAGAAAAGCAAACTGAGCAGGCTATAAAGTAGCGCATCCCACCATGGTCTCGGCTTCATTTCCGGCCTCTGGGTTCCTGCACCAACTTCCTCAATGATGGCCTGTGACATGGAAGTGTAAGCCAGAGACACTCTTTCCTACCCAAATTGCTTTTGACCATGGTATTTTATCACATCAATCAAAAGCAACTAGGACGGTTACCATATAATTCACTAGGCAGCTCTGAAGCACTGACTCAGGCCCAGCGGAGAGCCCCAGGAAGGATGGTATCTACAGAGCAAGAGCGGGTGGGACAAGGGCTCTGGTGTGGGGGTGGTCCTAGGTCACCTTGCTGTCTCTCCCCTCCTTCATCCTCAGGCTCCCTTCCAGCAGCAGCTGCCGAGTCTCTTCAGGGGAGGCTCCAGGCATGGGTGCTGTCAGGTCCAGATGTAAAAATTCCTTCAAGAGCTTTAGGTGGGGTGCAGATGTCAGAGAGGTCAGGGCCAAATCTGAGAGGCCCCCCCAAGGGAGATCTGCAGCACACCCCCCTCTTACAGTCGGGAGCTTCCAGAAGGACACTAGAGACTCAGCGCCCACCTTATCCACCTCATCATTGCTGCCTTCCACAACTTCGTAGGCATCGATCCGGCTCACCACGCCCGCCAGCCGCTGGCGCTCCTGGCGCTGCCGCATGCACGTGTTCACATGGTGGATGAAGCGTTCCACGGAGCTGATCTGAAGACAGGCGATGATGGAGTTTAGGGCCAGGATCTGGGAGAGACGGAGCCTGGGAGGGCAGTATGCTCACAAGTCAGGTTACCATGGTGATCACTGCGTCCTTGGCGCGGGGCTCATCGGTCTTCCTCAGCACTGACTTGAGCAGCAGCGGGTATTTGGTGAGCCGCTGATGGGGCTTGGCCAGCATGTCACTCAGCTTCAGCCGCTGACACTGCTGGTGCTTCTCGGCCCACTGTGGAGTGGGGTCGGAGCTCTGGCTTAGCCTCGCCCCCTCAGGCCCCGCCCACCCAGTTGTGCCCAAGGTCCCGCACCTGAGCTCCAGGCCCTCACCGTGACATAGGTGCGAAATAGGTCGTTGTCACGCAGCAGGCCACGCATGTACTCCATGCAGCCCTCCTCCTCCATACAGTACCGGATGTATGGCTTGAAGAGTGAGCCGAACTGACCCGGAGCAGAACCACACACAGCACCTGTTACCTCAGGATTCCAGGGGCCTCAGGGACTTCCCACACCACCCCAGCGGGAGAGCATTTCCAGGTGAGGATACTAAGCCTCAAAGCCACCACCCATAGCCGGGCGGTAAGGACTCAAACCCAGGTCACCAACACGAACTACTTCCTCTCTTGGTCACAGAGGGTTATGGGCAGGCAGGATCTAGCCCTTGGGGGGGGGTTTTCAGTCCCCGCCCATACCATCTTGAAGCCTTTGAGAAAGTCCCCAGGCTGCAGCAGCGCCCGCGTGCGCCGCGCCTTCTCCAGCACCGGCACCATCACGCTGCCCCACAGTCCCCGGTGCAGCCGCACGATCTCAGGGATATTGCTGAACAAGCGGTCGGCCTCCACCTGGGCGAACACAGGCGAGGGTCAACTCCGCCCCGGCCCGCCCACTCCTCCCGGCTGGCCCCGCCCCTGCCCCTAGCACCTCCCCCCGACACCGCCCCAGGCCAGGTCGCACCTCACACAGGAGCCCCGACTCTTGCAGGTTGAGAAGACAGCACAGGAACAGCTGTAGGGGGAGGGGACGCTGCAGCAGGGGTGTGGGGGAGTGTCCCGGCCCTGAGGTCCTGCCCAGACTCTTAAGTCATCCCTTCCCCATAAGGTCCTGAAGCAGCCAGAGGGTGTTTGGACCTCCACGCCCAGAAGCGCCAACCCACCCATGGTCCAACTGGGAGAGAGCTGGGGAGAATGGTTTCTCAGCATACCTGGAATGCTCTGGGTCACCTCTGCCCTAGTTCAACCTCCCTCCAGGAAGGCCAAGGCCAAGGCAGGTGCTACCCTCCCCAGTTGAAATCCCCAAGTGCCTACCCACTGTGTCCCAGCCAGGATGTCCTCCTGAGAACCTGACATACAGCTTGTGTTGAGAAACAGCTGTCAAACAGCTGGGGCCTTACCTAGATTAAATCAGCTTCACCTGGCCAACATGCCTGACACCCCTCCCAGGCACCTGCAGGACTCCGCTCCCCAGAGGCAGCCTGCAGCCTGCCTTCAATTACTGTCAGGCAAAGGCCCAGCTTAGCTGAGGGTACACTCAGTTGGCCTCTGCAGGTGGGAAAGCAACAGGGACCCGGGTCCCACACTCACGTTGGTGATCACACGCAGCTTCCGGATGTAGGAGACCTCTGTGTGCAGGAGTTCCCACACTGCCTCCTGTTGGTGGCACTGCCGCCGGGTCAGCTTCTACAGGGAGAGGTGGTAGGACGGGTTAGCCAGGAGCCTCGGGTGCGTGGGGACAGTCCGGGAGGGTGGGCAGCCCTGCACCCAACCTCCTCGTTTTCTTGACAGGAACACAGAGATCTGGAGGGGGAGGCCACCCTCCCCATCATGTGGATTGTGACTGTCAAGATCTCCAAGGTATGGGCTGGAGAGATGGCTCAGAGGTTAAGAGCAGTGGCTGCTGTTCCAGAGGTCCTGAGTTCAATTCCCAGCAACCACAGGGTGGCTCACAATCATCTGTAGTTAGATCTGGTGCCCTCTTCTGGCCTGCCTGCATACATGCAGGTAGAATACTTGTATACATAATAAGTCTTTACATAATAAATCTTTTTTTAAAAAAAAAAAAGCTATCCAAGGTAACTCCACTATAGTGGACCTCCTCTACCACTAAACAGCCAAGCAACCCACTTTCTCTAGCTACACCCACCTCATGCCCATCAATGAGCTCCCTCCAGCTGTCCTCCAGCCTCAGGCTTGCATTGTCTTCATCCTCATCCTCATCCTCTTCCTCCTCCTCCCAGGAGTCATGGTCAAAGCGTAGCCTCCGTGGCATCCGGGGTAGGCCGAAGAGGCTGTAAGCATGTAGCTTGCCCTCCAGCTGTTCCATCTTGTCCACTTCCTGGAAGAAGACCCAGAGCCAGAGTCAAGGTCAGGGTCAGCTGGCTGCTCTTCCCTGAGCCCACGGCGCCACGTACCCGACCAAAGGCGCTGGTGCTGGGGCTGGAGCTGAAGAAACCACTGAAGCGACTGGCTGCCCGGTTCTTCCAGCTCTCGTTGGTCCCGCTGCTGGTGCCTCCACTGCTGCCGGCAGGCAGAGAACAGCTGGAAGGCGCGGAGGGCTCCTGCCCGGGGATGCTCGTCTCCCCCAGGAACTCAGACATGTTCTTGCGACGGCGGCCAGGGGCCTGGCCAGTGAGGAATGGTCAAGTGCAGCTCCCACCAGGGTTCCAGAACACAGATCAACAGGCAGAAGTGTCTCTGCATCCTTGACCCAGGGAACCACCTCCCCTGAGACCCAGATGTCCAGACCTCAACTACTGTCCCAGGCCACCCAGCCATAAGCAGGAAACAGAAAGAAAGAGTTACACACACACACACACACACACACACACACACACACACTCAGAAACACCCACAAGCACAGCTTCAAAAAGTCCCATTGGGGCTGGAGAGGTAGCTTAGCAGAGCAAGAACAAAGAACCGGCTGCTCTTGTGAGGACCTGGGTTTGGTTCCCATCACCCACATGGTATCTCACAACTGTCTGTAAGAACTCCAGTTCCAGGGGATCCAATGTCTGTTAGAGCCTCCCAGGGCACTGAATGTATGTGGTACATACATTCAAGCACAGCACTCACACATAAAATAAAATAAACATTTTTTAAAATTTAAATGCTAAAAAAAAAAGAAAGAAATGAAAAATAAAAAGGAGCCAGATGTGAGGGTGCATGCCTTTAATCTCAGCTCTTGGGAGGCAGAGCTGGTGTGATCTCTGTGACTTTGAGGCCAGCCTCCTCTATATAATGAATTCCAGGACAGCCAAGGCTACACAGTCTCAAAAATAAACAAACAAATACGACAGAAAAGAAAAGGGACAAGATCCATGAAACATACCCAGTAGGTAACATATTCTGACTTTCCAACACAAATGTACTGTTGGAAAACACCATTCTTCCTGCCCCACAGATCAACACACTCCATTTACTCTGACTCCCTGGACACTTGAACAGAGACAAAGCCTACTGTCTAGACTAGTTCCATACAAAGAGACCCTGTCCTCACAGCCAATCACACCTTGCAGAAGCGGGAACTAAGCCCTAAGAGCAATGCAGTGGAGAATCCCGGATGACTCTTCCTCAGGAGGTGCCCTGCCCTACCTCCATCCCGACAGGCCCTCCTGCTCACCAAGATGTCCAGACTATGCTCTCGGCGGCTCTGAGGGTCCACACGCTCCAATACAGGGGGCCCAGCCCCAGTGGGCCTCAGGATCGGCAGACTGAGGGACCTGGAGTCCTTCACTCCCTGTTCCACTTTGCCCTCGTCTCCAGGCTTGGCTATGTGTGAGCACAAGAGGTCCTCAGTGCCCAGGTATGGGAGACAGAGGGGCCGAGCTCTCTCTCCCCTGAGGATTCAAGTCTAGGCTTAACTACCCTCCCTGGGAGCCCCACCCTCCAGCACCAGTGCCCAGCAAAGACACCTGTATGTTAATGAGCTTGTTCAGGAGCATGGCCAATGGGAACCTGAGCCCAGGAAGGACTCCATAGCCAGGAGGCTCCAACGAGCCCCAGCCACCCCGCCCAGCTAGGTGGCCGGTGGAACCTGCTGCTCTGCTCACCTTTGACCCTCAGGTAGTGTCCTCCAAACCTGTAGGCCTCAAATGTGAGGGACAGAGGTGTGTTGGATTGGTCCAGGTAGATATCCACTTTACCCAGCGCAATGCCCTTCCTTTCAAACACAGGTAGCAACACCTCCCTGCCCCCCAGGAAGAAATATGTGTTTTAGGGGGACACTCATGTGACTCCCCAGCCCATCCACAGACACAGTTCCAGCCACCTCCCCAATACAAACAAGAAAAGCAGCATGCAGAGCATCATCAGACAGAGGTACACAGACACCTGCCCCCAGGGTTTACAGGTCCCTCTGGGGCATAGCCGTACAGTCAGGGTCTGAGTGCACAGGTCAGCCTCGTGAAGGTGTCGCATCCACACAGGCCTGCCCACAGGAAGGGTGCACAGATGCATGGGAG
>CABHPH010131136.1:14646-31767 GCA_902168325.1 Peromyscus nudipes | reverse complement strand
TATTAAATGTAGTGCCTATAACCTTCTATAAATGAACTGTGGACTCAATATACACACTTGGGAGAGTTCTGCCTATCAATAAAGACGTTTTACAAGATAAGCCAGCTGATTTGTGTCTTGAAACTTGTAGGCAGGATTATTTTGGGAATGAAATGCGTCCAGGCAGAAGAAATGGTTTATGGAAAACATTTTTAAGGATCAATAAAAGACTCATAAAAAATCTTGATGTAAATCACATTAATAAGCAAATTAAAACTAAGTACAACCTAAGATGGGTTATAAAAAACTTGGCAGTGAAAATAGATTGGAGTGATCTTGAAAGGATTCATAAAGTCTTTGGGATAGTCAAAGGATCTTAAAAAATGGCCAAAGTCATAAATACTGATAGCAATGTCACTATTGTAGGAAAGTGCCCTACATGTGAGAGCTATGTAGAACAGGGTGAAGGGGCAAAAAGGGACTCGCTAACCAGTCCTAGAAAAGTAATCAAAGAACCAGTGATACACAAGGGGAAAAAAGAGATTTATTACCTTGACTTCCTAGGAGCCATGCGCACCACATGCACGCTGACAGAGATAAAGAGAATTCCTAGAGAGAGATCATCCTCTCCATTCTAACAATGTAGTCAAGCACTCCCTAGACACAGCCTTGAGAGAGCAATGTTACACTGGCTGTGGGCAAACAATTGAGGAACTCTTGAGTCTTTGTATTTCTGGGTCTCTAAACTCAACTGTATGACATTGAGTTAACTTCAAGTTTCTCCGTAACCGAAAGGGGCATTACTTTGTTGTATTTTAAGATTTGGCAGTCTGTGGGATGCCGTCCATTCTCTAGTGGCTGGAGCTCAATGCCCATGCACTCTGGACAGCACTAATTGGACAAAGTGGGTTAAGAAAAGGGAAGAGTTGGGAGATGGGTTGGAAAAGATTTAAATACATTATATTCATGTCTTAAATTATCAAAGAGTAATTTTTAAAAATTGCCATTGTCTCTTACTAAGGATGAAACCTAGCAAAGCCAGTATTGAAATTTCCACGAAGAAAAATTAAATTTGGAAAGCATTCAAAGGACATATACTACATAGTGTTCATTAAACTAAAGATGTAGATATAGAAAAGGATACCACCTAGTCCCTGCTGTATGAGAACAGGACAATACCAGGGACATTTACTTTCTACCTGATCTTATTCTTCTTCTCTTATTTTGAACCTGTAAGCCTGATTTTATAGAAAAGTCTAGCCAGAGAGGGTTTTTTCCTGTTACATTTATATAAACTTATGAAACCTTGTGATATATTTGCTAAGCACTTTGACAATATTTTCTACCTATAAATTAGTTTCTTGTTCTGCTTCGCTTTGAATCTGACTATGCTGCTCGCGTCGTGAGGAATCTGATACTTTTGTGGACTAAGAATAAAATCAATGCAATAGTACTTCAGGAAATACTCTTCCCTGCTTTTGGATCCTAGGTTAGATAAAAGTCTACAGCTATGAGGAGTAAGATGTATGCCTCAGAATTATCAGGAGATTTGTAAAGAGCACACTCTAGAGCCTTTCTAAATTATTTTCAGTTGTGAAAAACTTTTACCCAGGACTCTAAAGCAGTCCTCTTTCCTCTTCTTCCCAGTGCTGGAGTTACAGGCGTGAGCCCAAGTCCCTGGTAACATTATTTTAGTTTAAATACATGCAGAATATTCCTTTACACTGTGAGAAGACATGGAAGGGAAACAGGAGGTGCAAGAAGAAAGAGAAGTAATGCCACGTGGCAGAATGTAGATTAACACTACAAAACGTATGCTCTGATTCAGAGGAGTTTACGTGTCAGAATTGAGTAAGGCTAATATTTCAGGACAGTTGTTCATCTTATTATTAGTAGAGAAAGTTTAGTGCTTATGCCACCTTCTTGTTCGTCTTCATAGTTTTCAACGTAAGTAATTTGGTTAATCTGCTCTAGTGTTTTAGAATCTTAAAGAGACCTGGCATGTCAGTCTCTTGGGTGTGCCCGAGGATTATGAATGAATAGCAGCGATAATGAAGAAAACAGTTCAAATACTCTAGCAATGGGATTTTCTCTTTCCTCCTTGCAAGCTTTTCTCAATAATCAATGAAGGAGCCACTTACTGACATTTCAATAAAGATATTTAAATAAAGAATATTAGTGTCTTAGGGATTCTATTGATGTGAAGAGACACCATGACCACAGCAACTTTTATAAAGGAAAACATTTAATTGGGTGGCTTTGTTTTTCTTTTTTCTTTTTGGTTACTTTTTGTTGGTAAGTTCTTGCATTACATTGAAGCACAGACATAACTTGGTTATTGTCTAACTTCTGAATTAGAAATAAGCTCTTCGTCTTCATGTAGAGTCTTGTGGTCTATGGTAGATACATAATTATTCCTCTCTCTTGAAGCACAAGCAGGAGGATCAGACTATTTAGAGCAGCAATCAAGAAGTGACTTCTCAAAGCACTGGAAAGAAGAAACCATCCGAGTGATTGCCAAAGCATCACATGAGCATGAAGATAAAGGTCCTGAGACAGTTTTGCAGTCGGTAAGAACATTTCGTGTGGCTCTTGGAACACAGCATTCCCACAGTGTAATGGAAAAGCACCCTGACTGGGAGTCAGGGGGTGCTCTGGCTCTGCCATGACATGATCTGGGAGCATGGGCTGCCACTTGCTCAGCTTACATTTTAAATACAATTCTCTCCTAAGTTTCTATTTTCCTGTCAGAAAAATAAGAAGACTCAGCGATCGCAGACCAAATTGGCCATTTGACTTGGAATTTAAAGAGGAGTATAAAGTTAAATGCCAGTTCTCATGTTCCCCTCTTTCCCGGTCTGTGATCTGCAAATCCTGGAATAATTAGAATTTAAGAGAGTTGTCATTGTTCCATGGAAAGGGTTTAACAAGAAGTGAGAGTATTATTATAAAATGAATATGATGTGCAGTTTGTGAGTGTCCTGGGTACAAATTGTCACTGTCATCTTAGAGTTGTGTAGTTTACAGTTTGTTTTATGGGAGCAAATTGAGCCCAGAAATATGGGGTTACGTTGTCAGTGAGTATGAGTTTGGAAAACACATGGCAATTGTGTACGGTAAAACCACTATGTCTGTAGTCACCCCCACCCCAATTTTAGAAGTAAATATAACCTGCCCCCATGCAGGCTTTACGGGAGTTCCTTTAGGATGTGAAGATCGTCTTTGTAGAGAACTAAAGCAAGTCGGGTACTTCAGAAATTTACATGTCAGTCTCAGCAATAGCCTGCTAAATTAAGACCTCCATTAAGCAAAATTCCCAGTAAGTAAGACATTCTGTTAGCTGTATTAGGTATCGTAATGAACTAAATAATAACCAGAAATTCTCTTACTTTCACTTCCAGCTTGAAAATATATTACAGCCTTTCTAATATGGAAATTAATTTAAATCTATCTTGTTTTATGACTATAAGGTCTACAAATGTCTTAGAATCTGTAAATGAATTTAAGACTGGTAACTCTAAAGCTTTTCTTGGAAAATCTTTGCTTCATGCGTCTGAAAAAGGGATCGCCATAACCTGGGAACAAGGACAGGCCGTGGAGATGGGGAAACACCTTCATAGTTATAAATTTTAACTTAGGTCTTTGTAAATTGGCCCCTTGAGTTATTAAAGGCTAAGGTATGTCTTGCTTTTAGCTTGGCTTAGAAAACCAAAAACATACTTTAGTATATTGTGGAATTACGTATCATTTTAGTTCAGCTAATCATAAATGTTTTAACTCACACAGGGCGTCACATAAATTTGCAAGACTTAGATGTCTTGGTGTGGGCATCATCTTATAAATTAGCAATGTACTGCCTCTTATCCACTTGAAAAAGGAAGAGAGAAAAGAGAATGTGATGGGAAAGCTATTTTTTTTTACATTGATTGTCTTGTTAAATAGCGCTTCCGTTGACTCCATTGTCTCAGAAATCTGAACTTTTGAAGAACTTATAAGCATTGGCTATCTGAGCAGCTTGTAGCTCTTGGTCTCAGCATCATTGCTTAGGAACCTGACAACTGTTTCTTGTTATATTTTCTCATTTCTACTTAGCATCTATTAGAAACTACAGTGAGAGAGTTCAGGCTTTAGATAGGCATTTTTTTGACTTTTGTGTATGAATTTCACTTCTTACTAGACATACAATCTCGGGTAAACTTTTTACTTGAGTTTCAGTTTTCCTTCTTTCTGCAAATTTGAAGTGACTGAGGAGTTATCATGGGATTTGTTTGTTTTGTCTGGTTTTGATAACAGGCATCGGGGTGCGGGTCCTTCACCTCAGCTCTAGGGGCTTTGCACAAGAATTGCTTTGATTTCTAAATGAACACTTTAGGTTCATTTAGAAATCATATTTAAGACTGTGGAAAGCAGATGGCAAGAAAGGATCACTATGCCTGGTTTTAGTCGATAGCCAGTGGTCAGTCACTGTCAACTTGGGCTTTTCTCCTTTTCTTTTGTTTTAAACTAGAGTTTCAAGATTGCTAGCATGGTTGCAGCATGATGTTTTATGTCTTATCTCTCTTCTTTCATTCACCTAAACTTACAAGGCCATGGGACTGGACTAGCCCTTTGCATAAGCCAGACAGTTGTGTAGCGTGATCTGCAAAGGGGCCCCCTGGCAATAGGATCTGGATCCATCCCTGGTGCATGAGCGGGCTTTTTGGAGCCCACTACCTATGGTGGGACACCTCATGCAGCCTTGATGCAGGAGGAGGGGCTTGGACCTGCCTCAACTGAATATACCAGGCTCTGCTGACTTCCCATGGGAGGCCTTACCTTTTAGAAGGGACTGGGGGGTGGGTTGGGAGGGAAGTCTCGGGAGAGGTGGAGGAGGGAAGAGGCGGGGATCTGTGATTGGTATGTAAAATGAATAAAAAAATTTCTTAAGAAAAAAAAAAGAATAGTTTCTCATGTTATAAACTCAGTAAAAAATTGCTGAATATTGTCCACTCAATAATTGAAATTTTGTATACTTACCCAATTCCATTGTATATTTGTTTCTTTTACATTATTATAAACAGGCCATTATAATAAAAAGCTTCTACACATTTTACATGATTTCTTAGACTAGATTCCCTGTATTTAATTGTTATATTAAAGAGGGTGTAATGTAAATGCTCAAAAGTGATACCTGTTCTCAAAACAAAAACAAAGCCTACTCATTTACTCCACAGTCTCTTCAGGTTTACTGAAAGAAAGAAAGCTGAAGCCTAAAGACACAGTTTCCTCTGGATTATATTTCCAGTCAGAAGTAAAATCTACAGCTCTGAGACTTTATCACTCCCTTCTATGAGAACGTTTTTCAAGATCATTCAGGCAGAGAGTTTCGGGCTATTTTAATTCATTCTATCGTGGTAACTGAGGACCTTCCTAATTTTGTAGCCCTTGTTTTGGTTTTGTTAATTTGTTCACTAGGAGGTTTGAAATCATAGAAAATGAAAAATAAGCATTTATTTTACTTTCGTGCACCCTCAACTACTTTTTTATGAAAACTGTTCTGAGTCAGTCTGGGTTGATTTGAGCAGTTAAACCTCTCCTTCCAGCATTTAGCAGTCTCAACATTGGGCTTTGACACATAACAGGAGCAAGGAGGGCTTGTCTTTGTTACCTCAAGTTTCCTCCCTCGGGTAGTTGTTTTACAGGAACCCCGTAGGTATTTTCTTGAACTTTGTATTTTCTGATGATTTTTTTAAAGGTTCATTTCATTTTTAATTACATGTATGTGAGTCTCTACATCTGGGTTTGTGCACAGGAGAGTGCAAATGCCCACGGAATCCAGAAAAGCACATTGGACCCTTTGAGTTCGAGCTAGAGGTGAATGGGAGATGCCAGACATGGGTGCTGGGACTTGAACTCAGTTTCTCTGCAGGGGCCGTATGTGCTCTTTTCTGCTGAGCCATCTCTTTAGCCCCTATTCTTTAAAATGATGCCACTTAAATTGATTAGCTTGCAAGAAATTCATCACGAAAGTCCCAACATAGATTCTAACTTACTGTCTTACTTTCACTTCTGTGAATGGAAACCTTGCATAATCTCTCAAATACTACAAGTGTTGATAATTCTTAATTACAACAAACACATCTCTATAAAATATGTGTGCTAGTAAGATTGGTTTAAACTTATTACAATATAAATTATTCAAGGAAATTTAATAGGATAATGCAATGATTTTGGCAATAGCTGGCATTTATAACAGCTGTTAAATACTAGATAATTAAATATTAGCTCATGATCACCACAACCGTGCAGGGTGGGTATTTCCTTTTGAGAGGATGAGAATTCAGATAAGTAGAGAACCCTAAATGTATTATAAAAATAACACCTTTAAAAGAAACATTGCTCTTAAAAAAGAAATACTGTTCGTAGCCGTTCTTGTGTTTTCATTGTTAAGGTCTATTTGAATAATAATGGAAAATATTTAAAACATTATTATTTACTTATACGTCAAATAGAAATAAAAATTTGTTATTGTTATTCATGTTTCAATTAGAACTAATGTTTATTTTTGCTAAAGAACGTTCTGCTACAGATGGCAGTGACTGAAGCCAGCTGCCTCAGTACTTTTGGTGCTTTTGACATCGGCTGACTGGGATATAGATGATGTGCAAGTTATAAACCTCAGGACTGTGTGGAAGCTTTCCCCTTGCAAACTCCTGGGGTTAGAGTAGGTCCTAATCTCACTTTCACAGAAATAGCAGGGACGTTTTTGGGGAGTAACGAGGGTTGTTTTTTCTCTGCTTTAAATACTACTGTTAAAGGCAATGCTGGTCTTTTTTATTTTTTGAAAAGCTACTTTAAGCGTTTCATTTGGAGTGCAAAGAAAAATGCTACAGTTTTATATTATAATTTGATTAATACATTTGCCTTTGATGTTTACCTGTAAGTGGTTTCTATATATCCAGTAAATATGGATATTTTAAAAGAGATTATGAGTCTGTGCATGTAAAGAGAATGCGTCCGTTGTTGTCTTTCCTAATGTGCATACCAATGATCTTCTTCCGCAGAAACCCGAAAATGCCGCCAGCCCACCACCTTGTACGCAGCAAGTTGTGGAGGTGGGGCTCCCCCGTGTAGGGCGGTTCATGACCGAGTCAAAGGCGGGAGGGTATGATGACGAGGTACCTTCATTGCAGTGCTGCGCACCGTTTGCCCTCACCCCGTAGGCCTCACCTTAGCATCACCGCAGGCATGCCTGCAGCCACGTAACGTCTGTCCGTTGCTGGGTAACATACAGCTTCGCCTCGTGTGCTGTGAAACTTACCAGTTACTAACAGAGCTGGGAAATTAAATGTAACATGAAGAGGTGCGCTTAGAGAACAGATGAAAGAATGATTTTGTTTCTGGAACTTCGCTATCCAGAAATAACTTCAGTTTACTCTCAGGCTGACGGACTGCAGCAAGAGTCACTCGACTGCATCATAAGCATTTCGCATTTAAAAACTGATTTCTTCCCTAACCTGTTCCACTTGTATTATTTCTTTTATACTTTGCCCACCATTTCCTGCCACCAGAACAGAAAGCCCCACAGCATGGTTACAAGATGGACAGTTGATGTTTTTGCTGCTCTAGACTCAGTCTGTAACAGCGAGGATGATGGCTGGTGGGCATCCCTGAGTGCCTGGCAGGGCTTTCTTTTCCACCCCACCCCACCCCCGGTCTTCCCACTTCTCTTCTGATTGTCTCATCTTCTTAGTTGTGCCAGCGACCTTCGGGCACTTTTGTTTCTCATGATGAAGCTCTCTTTCATCCAACTGAAACTGAGATGTTTTAGTTCATTGGAGTGTTGTCATCCCTTTTCTGTATTTTTCCTTGAAACTCTTGAAATGGTCTTTGCTGTGTTGCAGAGAGGGCCAGAGAAGTAGTTTTTGAAGAGGGACAGAGATAGGGAGGTGGGAGTGATTTAGGAGCAGAGAGATTTGTTGGATACCACAGCGTTTTAGTGTTCGAATCAGTGGATAAGAACTGAATGTGTGTTAAATCTTTTTTCCAAATATCATTTATTCCTCCAAAATGTATTCCTGAGTTTTAATTACAGTTTTGTAAGGAATAATCATCAAACTTCAAGTGTTATAACGCATTGGTATCACTGTGCCAATATGAGAAAGTGTGTCTCCTGAAGGACTGGATTTAAAAGCTGGGAACTGACAGGAGGATTTGAGGGTTGGTATAAACAGACAGTGAGTGGTGGGCACACTGCAACCCTCCATGTATAATCCAGAGTCCAAGTGCGAGTAAATTTTGATGAATTGGAGGTAATGACCATAGGGTCGAAATTGCAGTAAGACAGCTTCATAGTACTTAACTTCAGAGGTATTTTAAATACAGACAGCCAAGAATGAGCCAGTTTGAGAACAACAGTACTTAAATATTGTAAATAGTATTAATAGTACTGTGTTACATTGTTCCGTGTTTGCTCTTGAAAATTATCCAAACTCAATCGTTTTAATAACAGTACTAGTTTATTATGGAGCACCTAATTGCTTGTTTTCAGTGTGAGCTAATTTTGGCATTTGTGAAAGAATTGTGATTACTCAACACTATCTTTCGTGGGAAAGCTTCTGTTACTGACAGAATTGTTTGTTGTGATGTAGTTGGCATCCTTGCTTAACAGTGCATGTGCCTTAGACTTTTTAAGATAAGCTGTACGGATGGAACGCTGTTGCTTACAGATAGGCAGGCTGTACAGTTGTACAGAGGTTCCTAGCCCAGGAGCGGGAGAGGGATTCAAATGGAGTTCTTCACAGGCTCACCAGTTTTAAGCAAATGTACTGTTTATTCATTTATTCACTAAGAGTTGGTGCTTTTTCCTAAACATTTTCTTGGAAAAGCATTCACCTTTCTAATTCGTCCAGAAGGGGGAGCCGTTCTACAATTCTCAGCTTTAGAGAGGCTGCCTTTTGCAGTTTGTACAAAGGCATCCTGTCAGCCAGCTGTACCACTGTACAGATGACTGAGTGATGCTTCTGCTTGTACTTCAGAACACAGTCGCTCTTTTATAAATGCATCCTTTGATTTGTAAACAGTAGAGAATAAGGGTTTTAAAGTTGCATGTAAATAATTCCTTTCACTTTGTTGTGGGTTTTTGTTTTTTGCTGTTAACCATTCAGAAACTCTTACTTTCAATTTCTGTGGCAGATCATGATGACACCCAGTATGCAAGGTATCATCATGGCGATAGGGAAATCCAGGAGTGTGTATGACAGGTGTGGTCCCGAAGCAGGGTTCTTTAAGGTACTACTAACATTTTCATCTTTTTTAAAAAATGTAATGTTTTACAGCATCTTGCTTCTTTAAACAGACTTCTGTTTTCCTATATGAATCATGACAACCTGGTGTTCTGGGAGCTGCTTGTGTGAAAGATTTTAAAATCCTTTTTCAGTGCAGATAATTCAAGAAAATCAGAACAACTGATCCGACTTACTACAATAGTATATCTTATTTGTTGTTAGTAATTTAATCAAGAAATTAAGGATTTTGAAACGCAGAAACAGGGACTGTGCAATTGCTTCTGGTAATGGTTTATTTCTTCCTTAGAGTTCAGACAGTGGGTTGGCCAGTATTAAAACATGTTTCCTTTAATTTTTCTATTTGATACTAAACCGATTCTTTGGTGTTTTCTGAAAATTATTTATTCATGTATTACCTTTTGCTTTTTGTTCTTCACTGTTTTTTGTCTATTCTGAATTTTTACTATTCTGGTCAGCTCAAGGAACAGGAGACCATTGAGATAATTCTCTTTCACTGTCTCACACTTTCCCTTTTAAGTATGTGAGCTCTCCAAAGTTTTGTTATTTTTTTTATTTGAAAGATGAGAACACTGTGGTATGTTATTTTTTTTAAGATTTACCAGAAGACTTCGTGTGTGTGTGTGTGTGTGTGTGTGTGTGTGTGTGTACGTGTGTTTCCCCTTCTTAGTGCTGTTTAAAAAGGGTCAGCATTAAGAATGTCAGTTTTAGCCGGGTGGTGGTGACATAGTCCTTTAATCCCAGCACTTGGAAGGTGGATCTCTGTGAGTTTAAGACGATCTTCATCTGCAAAGTGTTTTAGGACAGCCAGGGCTGCTACACAGAGAAAACCTGTCTCAAGAAAAACCAAAAAAAAGAAAAAAAAGAAAAGAAAAGAAAAGAAAACTGTCAGTGTCTGCTTTGTTTTGACAATAAATTCTAAAACTGTCCCTTTATCTTCTATACTTCGTCATCACTCACTCTTAATTTTCAGAAGCCACAGCCTCCTGCTAGTGTTTCTTCAGCCCAGTATAGAGAACAAAAGCAGTGTACTTACTTGCCTTCTCAATAAGTGCTTTTGAATTTGTTGGAATTAATCTATTTTACTGATATTTCTGATAAATTTTTAAATATCCAACTTGAAGTGTTAAATTGTAACCATTCTGGCAGACTGCTCCCAGGACAAACTGATTAGTCTCTTAAGATCTCATGCAAGAGGTTAACAAATCCCTCTCTTAACAAGACACAAAGTCCATGAGAAAAGGAGGAGGAGGGCATTCAAATACATTTGCAGCAGTGATGCTGTGTGTGCTCCTTACAGTGTGCTCAAGCCACAGATGGCACCATTTTCATCCCCTCCTGCCTTAGTGAGGGTTTCCAGTTCTGGGAAGAGACACCGTGAGCAACTCTTACACGGAAAACATCTAATTGAGGGGGCTCGCTTACAGTTTCATAGGTTCAGTCCATTAGCATCATGGCAGGACATGGCAGCATGCAGGCAGACATGGTGCTGGAGAAGCAGCTGAGAGTGTTACATCTTACAGGCAACAGGAAGTCAACTGACTGTCACACTGAGGGAAACTTGAGCAAAAGAGACCTCAAAGTCCGCCCCAACAGTGACACACTTCCTCCAACAAGGCCACACCCCCTAATAGGGCCACTCCCTTTACCGACCATTTTCTTTCAAACCACCACACCTCCCTTTTGTCCTTCATATCCCTTTAATTGCCCCCACACATACATTTAACTTTTGGGGGGTATAGTTTTCTGTATTTGTCATTGGTTCTCTCTCTGCCAGTTGCTTGAGTCTTTCTTACCTTTTATTAATTTTAAGTATGTCTTTTTATTATTACATTATGTGTCTGGGTTTTTTTTGCTTACATTTCTTTTTTGCACCACTTTCATTCAGTGCTCACAGAGGCCATAAGAGGCGTGAGATTCTCCTGGGCCTGGAGTTTCAGATTGTTGTGATCCATCATGTAGGTGCTGGGAATTGAACTCAGGTCCTCTAGAAGAACAGCCAGTGCTTTTAACCACTGAGCCAACTACAGCCATGATGTTACTGATTTTGTTTTCTCAGAAAAAAATTTTTTTACAGCTTAAATCTTCAACCTGGATTGGATTTTCTTTACTCATGCATAGCTCATTGCTTTGGAATCTATTATTATTACCTTGGGTATTCATTTTTGTATTTTATGTATTTATTTCCCCCACCTCTTAAGTATTGGGGTTTGATGGGCAAAGAAAAACACAGGCTATAAAGCAAATGAGAAGCAAGTTTGTGAGACAGGGATTAGTTAGACGTTAGAGATATTGTACCTCCTGGTATATAATAAACATAAATACCCATATAAATGCTATACTTATACAAATTTTCAAGATATACCACAGAAAATCAGCAGTTTGAAGGCTCACTTGTGGCTGTTAACATGTGAGACTTGGGGCCTTTGTTAGCGTTTAGACATCTTTTTGCTGATGTCTCCTTCCCTAAGTCCTGCTCTCCACCTCACCCTGATCATGCTCACAACTCTGTGTCCAGACCTCCTGCAGAAGGATAGCTGGAGCCTACCAGTGTGGAAGCTGAGAACTGGCATGGGATGGCTGCTCCCGCCTTCCTCTATTCCTTGAATTTTATATGGAAGCTGAGTATTGGCATGTGATGGCTGCTCCTGCCTTCCTCTATTCCTTGAATTATATAGAGGATGTTGTATTCTTTTCAGTACCTAATTTATAACTGGGCGGGAAAGATGTTTTTCTCTGTGTCTTGAACATTACCAGGAAAACCTTTTTTAAGTTGAATTTATAGAACTTTTTGATTGTGGGAGAAAACTTTTTACTCTAGGCCCGAGTAAGTACTCCAAACTATGGCTTATCTATGCAATATGATCAGACCAAGTTTTATGTTATTTACTGTCAGTGTGTGTATGTATGGGCACACACATGTCATTGCACCCATGTAGAGTTCAGAATACAACTTTATGGATCTGTTCTTTTCTTCTATCTTCATATGAGTTCTGTGGGTGGAACTCAGATTGCCAGGCTTTAGTGCTAGTGCCTTTAGCTGGTGAGACAGCTTACCATACAGTCAAACCGGTTTTTAAATGATATATTTGCTTGACAGTGATTACCTTATGAATCATCATGGGAAATTTATCCTATGGAAATTGCATCTTACAATAAATAGAAATGAAGAATGCAAGTTAGGTTTGAGCAAGTGAACTGGTAAGGTTCAACCGTGATTTAGAAAGAGTCGCACAGGGACCCTTCAACAAGGGAGTTGACTTTGTGTATGTAGTGTGAAATTTCGAGTTAATTAAGCAGGCAGATGGGGCTAAGGTATTCTGCCAGGTTCCTTCTCAAGTTAACTTTTTTTTTGGTAGGATTGGTTTCCATTTTAAATGGAAAAAATTGTTAAATGAAATTGTTTAAAGAGAAGATTCCCAAGAAAGTGTAAAATTGCTCCAATGAGAAAAACTGAAATCAGAGGATAAAAAGTAATTGGCAGTGAAAGTCAAAGTCTAGTTGCTGAAAGTATATGTACATAATGGAGCAAAGGGTCACTGCAATTATTAATCTGGGAAAAGCTTTTGTTTTCTTTGGAAGATAGAAATTCTTTTTTGGAAACTGTTGTCTGCATCTATTACAGTAGTATCCTTAGGACTTTATGAGGTAAGTGAACCTCGCTCTGTATTACAGAACATTGTCCTCGATAGGGGTATTACTGCTTCACATTAATCATCCGAAACTGATATGATGTAGTCATTCCCTGTTACACCAAATGCCCATTACCCGTGCTGCACCTTTGCTACTCTGTATATGTAAAATGTATTATGTTAGCTTTTTTTTTTTTTTTTTTTTTTGGTTTTTGGTTTTTGGTTTTTCGAGACAGGGTTTCTCTGTGTAGCTTTGCGCCTTTTCCTGGAACTCACTTGGTAGCCCAGGCTGGCCTCGAACTCACAGAGATCCGCCTGCCTCTGCCTCCCGAGTGCTGGGATTAAAGGCGTGCGCCACCAACGCCCGGCTATTTTAGCTTATTAAAATGCTTTAAAGTACAGTGGTAGTACGTTACAGCGCAACAGATAGCCACAGAAGGAAGAGCTGCCCATGTAACCAGCCATCAGGCCCTGAAGTGGCACTCCTGAGGTGCTCTAGTGCCATCTCTCTGCTCCTTCCTGTAGTGTCCTACCAAATACATCCATCACCCTCGGTTGTTAGTGTCTGTGTTAGTGCTCTGTTGAACCTTATGTTCTAGAAACCCTCTAATCCTGGTTCTTTTCAGTGTGTCTGCATTCACAACATGGTTAGAATTCTGTGTCATTAAATGCACTTGTAGATTGCAGGGTGTCAGACATGTAGACACAATGACATTCCGTCACGACTGTACCATTATCTTTGTTTCCACTCGACTCTTGATTGTCATAACAATTCATAAGGCATGGCCCTAAGTCCAGTGGATGCAGTTAATGTAGCTATGGACTGAATTTCTTCCTGAACGAATCCTATTTTCTAGTGGGGAAGCAAACTTTGGTTAAGTTGAAATTAGCCTGATGAATAAAAAAGTGAATAAGGATTACATAAACTAAAAAACCAGAACTGGTATCCAGAAAGCTTCTTAAAGAAAGTTACATTTAAACAACTAATGCACACATCAAAACATGGACTATGAATGGATTTTCTCACTTGCTGTTTGACAAGGCATATCAACTTTCTGCCAGCTGTTTTCTCTGTCTCTTTCTGGTTAGATAGGTATATTCGCTTAAAACCTACTCATATTTTTACAAGTTTTTCTATTCATAAACATACTCAACACATTTCTAACTTAAAGTAGAGGTGTGCTTTCTTTCTTCATTTGGTTTCTTTCTTTATTTTCCCATAGTATGGTGGGCCACACGTCCTACACTTATCACATTATGTTTTCTTTGTTTTCTATTGGACTTAACAAAATGGATTTAAACATTTTCTTAGAGAATATGTGTCCATCTGTGACACACTGAGGAGCCCACAAGACTAGGATCTCAGCATTCCTAGAATTCACTCCTGTTCTAGTTTAAGAAGTTGGTACTCAGGAGGGCTCTGTCAGCAGGTGCCTAGTTTTAAATACAAGTTTTCTCACTTAGTTCTGCAATCTTGGACAATATATTAAATTATCTGAGCCACTGTTTTATTGAGGCCTCTTAAAAATTAAAGGACATAAAGAACTTATTTAGAAATAACTTATTAGATAACATCTGTCACAAAAAGCTTAATTGAAAATGTTGGTTATAAGACTCTGATTGAGAGTTTTGTTTCTGGAAATCTGGGTCACTTTCAGTTGTGAACATCATTCCTCATTGAATACTTATACAAATATAGGAGAGTAAAATTGGGAAGTCAAATGTTTGCAGATTTTAAGTGCTGTTAAACAACTGTCATATTCCTTCAGGTATACTGATTTTTAGCTTTATTGACAATTGTCTGATGATAGAGCATTACCAAGTGTAATCCTTGATTAAAATGTGTTTGATTTTTTGCTGAGCATCAGTATCTTTTCAGAAATGTTTTGCCTGCGGGTATTTATGATAACTGTCTTGGTTTTTTTTTGTTGTTGTTGTTTTGAGACAGGGTTTCTCTTTATAACAGCCCTAGTAGCTGTCATATAACTCCATCTGTAGACCAGGCTGGCCTTGAACTCATAGAGATCTACCCTCCTCTGCTTCCCCAGTGCTGGGATTAAAGGCCTCTGATAGCACGCCTGGTGACTTTGTCCATTTTTTTTTTTTTTTTTTTTTTTGTTTTTTTTTCGAGACAGGGTTTCTCTGTGTAGCTTTGCACCTTTCCTGGAGCTCACTTGGTAGCCCAGGCTGGCCTCGAACTCACAGAGATCCGCCTGCCTCTGCCTCCCGAGTGCTGGGATTAAAGGCGTGCGCCACCAATGCCCGGCTCCATTTTTTTATATTGTGGGAATTTTTATTTGTTCATGTTAAGAGAGATAAGATAATTTATTCATCAATAGTTTGCCAGTTGTATTTTGCTGTTTATAATTTGTATTTTACACTTATTTTGGATATGTATTTTGATGAGTGGCTTTTTTCATAGATCTAAGAGCTCTGCAGGACTGCTTCTGAAATTACACAAATCATTAATTCTTCTCCTTTCATACTTTCATCCACAATTTAGATCATAGGATTTTTTATTTTCTTCAAATGGAAAAGATCAAAAACTTCCAAACAAATTTTTTCTAACCCATCTCTAATTTTATACTGACTTAAAATGCCATTTTTTATCATATAATAATTCTCCATGGTAATCGAAACTGTTTGTGTCTCTTTATTTTATTAGTGTGTTTCAAGCAATGAACATATTGCCTCTTGTACCATTGATATATTTGGCATTTTATAGGAAAAATACTTGCTAATTTTGGGGGTTTTTATAAATCAAATATTTCATGAAACTTTTTCGGGTTTTATGATTTTTAGACTCAGTTGCTATGCCATCGCCATCCTTGAACCCTTAGAGAATTTGAGAGATACTTGCATTATGTTCAAATGTTAATTTAGGATGAAATTGGAAATTACGTTTTGATTCTTGGATTATTTTATTATTTTTTCTTTTTTTAAAAAATATTTTTATTTTATAATTAACTTAATTTCACATATCAACCACGGATTCCCCTGTCCTCCCTCCTCCCACCCCCGCCTTCCCCACAATCCACCCCCCACTTCCCTCCTCAGAGGCAAGATCTCCCCTGGGGAGTCAGCCCAGCCTGGTAGACTCAGCCTAGGCAGGTCCAGTCCCCTCCTCCCTACACCAAGGCTGAGCAAAGCATCCCAGAATAGGCCCCAGGCTCCAAAAAGCCAGCTCATGTACTAAGGACAGGTCCTGGCTTTACTACATGGAGGCCTCCTAAACAGTTCAAGCTAATCAACTGTCTCACTTATCCAGAGGAACCAGATATAACTTTTCAATCTGTCATCCTTTGCCATGGGTTTAATAAGGTTTCATAATTTTGCTTGATATTTATCTTACTTTTTACATTGTTCTTAGATGCATAAATGTTTTGTTACAAAATGGTATTTGCAAGTTATGATGAACATGGATAATATATTTATGTATTTATCTTATCAAAATCCTAGCTTTTAAATAAATGTTCAATATAGTCTCTTCATTATGTCATTAAACTGTTCCCCAATAAATACCTCATCACTTCCATTATAGCTGTTTATTTCATATCTGGTTTTATCATGTTGACTATAGACCATAGTGTATATTCTCAGTGTGAGAATAATGGTAAGAGACTCACTTGTTGAGCAGCATCTTACCATGTTCACAGTCAAAGGTTTCAAGTTATGATGATTGCTACTAAGATATAGAGATTGGATGATACTCTATTGGATCTTATTAAAGTCTAGTGAAAAAAACTAAAACAAATACCAGGTTTTTTTATTTAATGGCCCCTACCATACTTCATATTGCAAGTATGTAATGTTTTTACAGTAGCTACAGTAATTATCTTAAAATAATTCTCATTAGAGCAGCCAAAAATAGTGAAAGATTTGATTAGGAACGTAACACAGAAGTGGTTTGAAGCAATTTATCATGTTCCCTTGACGCTAGTGGCACTTGTGTAGACTCTGCTGGGTGAAATCTGTCCATTTCTGTCAGTAGTTGAGAAAGTATGGATGGACTCTGCTGGATGAAATCTGCCCATTTCTATCACTAGTCAAGAAAGTATGGATGGGCTCTACTGGATGAAGTCTGTCCATTTCTATCAGTAGTAAAGTATGCATGGACTCTGCTGGATGAAATCTGTCCATTTCTATCAGTAGTAAAGTATGGATGGACTCTGCTGGATGAAATCTGTCCATTTCTGTCACTAGTTGAGAAAGTATGGATGGACTCT
>CABHPH010131136.1:0-14636 GCA_902168325.1 Peromyscus nudipes | reverse complement strand
GATGAAATCTGTCCATTTCTATCACTAGTCAAGAAAGTATGGATGGAGAGCATCATGACTGGGTTCATTTTGGAAAATTAGAAGACTCACACTGAGCAAACCTAGGAGAGAAACATATAAAATATCAGGGTGGATAATGTTTGCAGTTTCCTTAAGTTTAGTATATATTGGTTGTTAAAATTTCACGTGCCTCTTCTCACCCAAAATTGGGAAAATAGGGCTTTTAAAAGACATCTTTGTGTAAAGTGCATATGTGCTATTTAAACACATAGTGACACTGATAAGCTTATATGTCAAAATATATTTGATTTTTAGGGTGATATTTAAGCACAGCAATAAAACTTGACATGTATATCTGAGGAGAAAGGTCATTTTTCCCCTTGGGAAAAGTATTTTGAAATAATTTGTTTCACTATAAAAAAATGAATGTTTTACTTTTAATGCTTGTGATGTAGAAAGGACTGATTAACCTTTTAAGTGTTATGTGGCATAAATAAAATATTTCAATAAATGTTTTTAGTTATTTTTCCTCTAAAATATAGCAACATAGATTATAGGATTACTTGAGGAAGTTATGCATAAAAAGAAAGTGAAGAGAAGAAACTAATAAACCTTTTATTAATTGAATGGATTTTTTGTAATGTGTCTTGCATGCAGTCCAAAAGTATTTTATGATTATCAGACTTAGAATTTAGATGGAAAAAAATGAATGAATATTTTTGAAAGTGTTATGTTGAATTATGTGGGCTTCATGTGATTAATAAGCAGTATTTGATATGTTAGTTTACACATATTTATAGTCATATATCATCTAGATTGTGCCTGTATGCTGAAAGATGTATTAATATTTTGTGTTATTCGTTCTCAGTTTTGAAGTACTTTAGAGTTATAAAGGAACACGTGATACTACAGCATATATAATCATTATTACTATAGTAATAACATTCAAATACTGTTGTAACAAAACAACCATTTTGAGGTGACTGGAGGCCCATGGCCGTACTGTGAGTGCTAGCAGGGTACATGTGGTAGTGTAACCGCCTCCAAGAGCCCGGGTATTTCTGGACTCTAATTCCCCTTGGGTATGTCATCCAGTGCAACAATTGCACCACAGTGGAGAACATCACAGCATCTCCAGTGATGCCTCAAGACAGACTTTGACTAGTCTCTGACCCCACGAAATGAATCCCACTGTGAGCGAGATGCACTGGTTTATCACTTCTGTGCGCGGGAACATAAAGAGGATTTGTAAGATGATGGGATAAGGAAGGTCCTATGTAGTTAATTATCTAGAAAATTCTTTTAAAGTATGGAATATGGGGACTCTTAAATGTGCCAGCTTACTTACCCATTAAAAGGTAAAAATAAACATTTAAAAAATTACAGTTATAATAATGAAGAACTTTAAATTATAATTGATCAAAACCTTTGCTCTTTTTCTAGGCAATTAAATTGGAATATTCAAGGCTGGTTAAGTTGGCTCAAGAAGATACCCCCCCAGAAACAGATTACCGTTTACATCATGTCCTGGTCTACTTTATCCAGAACCAGGCTCCCAAGAAGATCATTGAGAAAACATTACTCGAACAATTTGGAGATAGAAATTTGAGTTTTGATGAAAGGTAATATAAAAATATAAAGCATCTAATTCACATGCTCATACTTTTCCTATTATTCTGGTTTTGGTTTTGGTTTGCTAGTCACAAGTGTAAGTTGTATGTGTGTACAAAAACACAATAAATATAGCACAAAACTTATCTTCCATTAATTTCAGTATTTGTTTTGCCATTTCTCTCAAATTTCTAGCTAAGGCTTTTTTTTTTTTTTTTTGGTTTTTCCGAGACAGGGTTTCTCTGTGTAGCTTTGCGCCTTTCCTGGAACTCACTTGGTAGCCCAGGCTGGCCTTGAACTCACAGAGATCCGCCTGCCTCTGCCTCCCGAGTGCTGGGATTAAAGGCGTGCGCCACCACCGCCCGGCTAGCTATGGCTTTTTAAAGTTTGAATTGAAAGTAATTTGGGTAATGTCAAATTATGAATAAAGAAATAACTCTTCTATGGAAGAAAAATGTGATTTTTTCGACATCTGTGTTGTGCAGATTTTAGGTCAGATAATTTTGTTGTCAGGCTTTCATGATTTATCCAACGTAGCAAGGCTCTGACCTACACTGTAGGAAGCCAACAGGGTCCTCAGCTTAGACAAGCATAGCCCTCTCCCACATACTCTCAGTAGCTTCCAGAAGCCGGAAGGTGACATCAGTGGAGAGAAATGTCTAGCCATTGAAAATTCTTTGCTATAAAGGAAGATATAAAATAGTGAATTTTGTTTACCTACAATTAATTGTTGTCAGAATGTCTGATGAAACACCTAGTGTTAATTTGTTTTCTAGTTAATCTGAATTTCATAAAAAAGTAGACCTCAGATATAAAGGTTCAAGTTAAAAGTTATTTTTATTTTTGAGACACTATATAACGCTGGTTGCCTTTTGGAATTCACTGTGTAGACCAGGCTGGCCTCAAACTTACAGAGATCTTCCTAACTGACTCCGGAGGGCTGGAATTGAAGGCGTGCACCACCACTGGCCCTTGATAATTCTCTAAAGATATGATTAGTGTTTGTATTTATGTTGGTGGGGAGAGAAGGGAGACATGATGCTGTCATGCATGTGTGACGGTCAGAGGCCCACTCTGGGCAGTTGTGAGATCAGCCGATTGACCCTACTCAGGTCCTCAAACTGTTGGGCCACCGCACTGGCACTTGTGGAGACTTTGTTTTTATGTGTGTTCCATAGTTTAGTTTTATGTAACGTACTTTGACAGTTTTTAAGGGATTTTGTTTTTGATTTAGAAATGTATTTCTTATATTTGAAGGTGTCAGAACATAATGAAGGTTGCTCAAGCCAAACTGGAAATGATCAAACCTGAAGAAGTAAACTTGGAAGAATATGAGGTAGTGTGCTTGGGGGAAATACTGACCTCTAGTTGGTGCATTCCATATGCTTCATCGATTTCAACATGCACAGGCTGGATTTTTATAGATGATAAATGAAAGTTACATTTTTAAGTTAATACCAAGTTAATTCTTTGATAAATGGTTTTAAGGTGACTTTGGTACAGTTGCTTATAGACCAAAATGTTTTGAAGAACGTCTTTGGCTTTTATGTTCCTACATCAGCTAGTTTTCAATTACTTTCATAGAGAATTTTTCTGCTTTAAAAAGTGTAATAGATTGCATTAGCGTTGAAAGGGCAAAGATTTATGAAGCGCCTACTAAGCATTCTTCTAAGAACTGCAGGTGTACTGACTGACTTAATCCAGATAACAGCGTGTGAGACCGTGGGACAACTGCCCAGAGTGCTCCTCTGACCTCTACACATATACCACGGCAGTCATGTCTCTCTCTTCTTCCCGCCAGCACACACACAAACACAAACACATTTGTTTAGAGAATTCAGAAGAGCCAGAAATGGGGGTGCATGCTGTTATCCCAGGTAGTCCTATTACTGGTCAGTGCATGAGCACTTGAGGTACAGAGACAGGCGATGTCTGAGAGTATGCACACACACACACACACACACACATACACACACACAGACCATGGCTTATGGGATTTTTGTGTGTGCACAAAATCTTTTATTAACATTGATTTGAGTATATATTTTAATTGACCAAATTCAAGCTTCTAGTATTTATTTATGCTTTTAAAATTAACACTATTTTTGAATGTATATTAAAATTACTTTTATGTATTTTTTTGTTAATCTTCGCTCTTATTTACAAACTTTATTTTGATTACATTTTTTAATTAGAAGACAAGACAATGGTTTCATTATACTGTTTCCCTGTGTGTATAGTCTTTGCTATATATATCACATTTGGTCTCCACATACCCTTTCTTGTCCATCCATCTGCTGGCATTACTTGTTTGTTTGGTTTTTTCATCAGGGTTTTACTTCTGCAGCCCTGACTGGCCTGGAACCCACTATGTCCACCACGCTCACATAGTGATCTTCTCCCTAACTCTGACTTTTTTATTTAAAAGATTTATATATATATATATATATGCATATATATAAATGCATATATATATGCATATATATATGTATTTGTCTGCATGTATGTCTGCACCCCAGAAAAGGACATCAGATTGCAAGGGACTACTGTTTTAGACAGTTGTGAGCTGCCGTGTGGTTGCTGGGAATTGAACACAGGCCTCTGGAAGAGCAGCCAGAGCTCTTAACCACAGAGCCATCTCTCTAACATCCCCTTGCATTTCCCTTCCTAAATAGCCCATATACATTTATGCTCTGTCTTGTGTATATGTGCCTGACTATATTTCTATATATTTAATATATATAATATTTTCATATTAAAATGTTCCATGACTAAATGACTAAAATGTCTTATATTTATTATTATACTGAGGTAGTATATATTACTGAAGTTATTTTAATTTTGAATTCATTTCTCCTCATTTGCATAACTCAGAACAGTACATTGTTTTATAAATATTCTTACCATAGTTTACTCTTTTCACTTTTAATATATTATATACAGGAGTGGCATAAAGAATATAAGAAATTCAGAGAAACAACTATGTATCTCATAATTGGACTAGAAAATTTCCAGAGAGAAAGGTAAGACAGATTGGACAAATATGGAAAAGGTTTGTTCTTGCCATTAATTCTACTCAGTGATTGTCATGCAGTGCAAATTATGCAGTATACATTTTAATGAACATTTTAGTTTGTAACAATTTTGGATTACAGAACATTGCAAATTTAATACAATTAGATCACAGATCCTTCATATAAAATACATTTTATTTTTTATACTATACATTTTTATAAAACTTATCAAAAAAGGTGACACTTGTCTTTTTTATCATTTAATTAAACTTTTTCTTCAATATTTTCACACATGAACACATTGCATATTGAACCCTCCCACTACCGCCCTCTCCATTTCTCTTCCTGTCCTCTTCAGCTACTTGCCACCAATTTGTCTCAAGCAGTCATGTCTGTTCATTTTGTTTTGTGGCCCATTGAATTGACCAGGGTTGAGTATGACCATGGTTTGTTGTGACCATTGGTTTGGATTTGTCCATTGGAACCTAGTGGACTATAATTTTGTGTGAAATCCATTCATAAAATTTGGAGAGTCAAAGAGCTGCTAGCCCAACATGTAGAACTAGTTAGTTTCCCTGAAATTTATCTGGGACGTTAGTGACTGTTATACTCCTTCTTCATCTAATGAACGTAAATCAGAGGTAATTCTTGCGCCCGAAGCCCCAGGTACCATATAAAGAGCCCCTGTGATAGAGAGGTGTTCAGTGATGATGTGCTCCTCTAGTGTGCACAGGCCTAAAGTTTAAGCCCATCACACACACAAAGGATCAAGTTTGTCTGTAGAAACTTCTAAATAATACACATATTTAAAATCAAAGATAATTTGTAATAATTTCAATTTATATAACTATGAAATTGTTATTTTAACTTTTTCTCTTTTTTATTGAAGATAGTTTTTAAATACAAGATACTGTGTTTATGAATTGCCCTCCCCCAGATCTTCCACACTTTCTCACCCACCCAAATCCACACCCTTACTTTCCTTCTTTTATTGGAATAGAAATAAGTGTCTAAAAATAATAATAATAGTAATAAAATAAAAATATATCAGTATTTTAACTATTATTAAGAAAAAACTTTTATGTACTTGTCATTTTTCTTCTGTGATAGCTTATATTCATTTCTCCATATATTATTTAATTTCTATCTTAGTATCAACTTACTTAACTAGTGATTTTTTTAAGAGACTGCTTTATTTTCAATGTGGTGTCTTATTGCAGCCAAGCAAAATGATGACTGACCTGTCTGTTTATGTGAATAACTGTAGGAAGTTAATGGTGTGCTTTTAATGACAACTAGAACTGTTTGACACAGTGTTACTAACCATGACTGGCAGTTTAAATTTCCATAATTATATATTCAATTTCTTAGGAATACTGGCCACCATCTTCAAGCCACTTGTGACTAATGCCCACTCTAAATAGTAGAGTGCTTGCTGAGTACCTACAGCTTATCTAGCCATAGATTTCTAGCCTAACAGTGGTGCCAGTTATGAGTTTCTTCTCGTAGAAGGCCACTGAAGTCCTATCAGAACGTGGTTGGTTACTCCCATAGTGGTTGCGCCACTGTTGCATTGGGAGGCCTGTCTTGCCAGGCCAGTTGTTGTAATTGTGCCATAAGGTCTTGGCATCAAGTTTGGGAGTGTAGCCAAAGGCAGTACAGCCAGTAATGTTTGGATTCTTTTTAAGTGTCATATAGAATAGACATTTAAGTATATAGGTTGATTGTTTTATTATGGGTGTCCCCTTTTTCCTTGTGGCCCTATTGACCACCAGTCTACAAAGACAAGGGGCAGAAGCAACAACAGAGAGCTTTGTAGACCTCTGAGCATGACAGATATCTCTCTGGGAGACAACTTCAGTGAATCTGTTCAACTTTATTCCAGAGTACAGAATGGTAGCTGGGGGATCACCTAATTTGCATTAAACAGCATACTCCTATCATAAAGCTCCCAGTACAAGTCTTAGACCATCTTTGGAAGCACGGTCCTATTGTAATGTTCCTAGCACAATGTCTAATTACCATATGAGCAGCAAGGGGAAAGCTTCTGTAGGGAACTGTGTCCAGGGTCTACTAGAGATATAAATCAGGCATCCAGGCCTAGAGACAGTCTCCAAATAAAATCAAGTAGAGAACTGGGGTGGGGATGGGGAGTAGGGATGGGGGGTGGGGGGTTGTTGTCCATGGTGTAGAGTTCAGAGAGAGCTGCTAAGCCATGGTCGACTCCAACCTCCAACCAGCAGGGCCTCCTAGCATTTTATGATTGTAGATTGTTTTATAATAATGAAATACTAATATCATGTGTTTTTTTTAAGTTATATAGATTCCTTGCTGTTCCTTATCTGTGCTTATCAGAATAACAAAGAGCTCTTGTCCAAGGGTCCTTACAGAGGGCATGATGGAGAGTTGATATCGCATTACAGAAGGGAGTGTTTGCTGGTGAGTGTACATAGAATGTGTTTGCATTGGCCACAGACTGGACATGTTTTCCTCATTCTCACATAAGTAATTGACTATAAACACTGTCAGGATAAAAACTGTGTTATATCTTCATAAAAACGTTTTTTAAATGAAAGATGATTGCTTTCATTATATTTCCAGATCTTATCATTATTGCCACTTCCTTTTTTTGCTGGATGATGAAGAATGATATTCTATATAGCAAATAACTAGTTTCCTGAGAATTATAAATCATGCTGGATTTAGTTTGCATAATGTCAAAATTTCATTGAACGTGATGCCCTTTATTTGCAGTTTTTCCTCACATATTTCAAAGTCTCTTTAAAATATCATTATTGTTGCAGATTTATCAAATGTTACTTTGAAAATGTTTTTTTCTGCTTTACAGAACTTTAACGTATGTAGAGCTCTTGATTGATGCACATGGTATTTATTAGCTAGTCTTCCTGTATGACATCACAAATTCCTCCAAATTTATTTGATTACATTGAACTCACTATTAATTTTGATATTACTCCCTTCCACATTGTAAACCACTAAATACTAATTGTTTCTCCTGTTTAAAAATAATGAGGAAAACCTTTCTAGATTTGTAATATGCATTAAGTGTAAGAAAAGAATTTTTAAGTGGATTTTTGATGAAATATTTTCTTTTAGAATTATTCATTTTACATTAATTTTAATGTAAAATGCTGTCTTTGCAGTTTTTAATGAGATTATGAAAGGTTGTGATTTTCTTTTCTTTTTTCTGTTGCCTTTGTTATGTACAGAGGTTTTCCTAAAAGATTTGTTTTTGTGTATGGTATCATTATACCTGACTGCTATTTGTCCTAATACTGTTGGAACATATTTATCATGTTGTCTTTAGTGCAGGTACTCCTTTCTTAATTGTAAGATGACGTAAAATGTGTTCTCTCATTCCATTAAGAAATTAAATGAGCAAGCGGCAGAGATGTTCGAGTCTGGAGAGGGCCGAGAAGTGAACAATGGCTTGCTTATTATGAATGAGTTTATCGTTCCTTTCTTGCCCTTGTTGCTGATGGATGAAATGGAGGAGAAGGATATCCTTGCTGTGGAAGACATGAGGAATCGATGGTGTTCCTACTTAGGGCAGGAAATGGAATGTAAGTTGAACCAGTGCTGTTAGGCACCCGGGCTGGGATAATGCAACAGAAGATCCTGTTTGATCCTGTTTGATCTTCTGTAGCACTTTCCTGTTCACATTGGAGCCATTTGCCTCCTTTACAGGCTAAGATGTGCCCATTTCTGTTGCCATGTCCTTTTAAAAAACATCTCATGTCCCCCAAATGGCAGTAATTCCGTGTATTTCAAAATGAATCCTCTCCTATAACAGACCTACTGTAGGCAGCTCTTTAATTTCCCTTTGTGCTTAGATGGATCTCATTATTTGTATTTGCAGCAAGCCTCCAAGAAAAGCTGACGGATTTTCTGCCCAAGCTGCTTGACTGTTCCACAGAGATTAAAGGTTTCCACGAGCCACCAAAGTTACCTCCCTATTCTGCCCATGAACTCTGTGAGCGATTCGCCCGAATCATGTTGTCCCTCAGTCGTACTCCTGCTGATGGAAGATGAACTGCCCACAGGTCCCACACGCTACAGAAGCTCTTTTCTTACCACATCTTCCTGTCGCGGGATCTGCTTGCTGCTGCTAGAGTTTTTAACTTTTTATTTTAATAACTGCAAAAGACAAAACGACTATGCCGACCTTAACCAGACTGCAAACAATAAAGCCGCGAATCGCATGGCACTCAGACTTTGTTTTATCTGGAACCGATGTCTAATTACAAATCGATTGATTTCCTGTGGCAGAACAATGCTTTTGCCACCTTCTATTGCAGTATTGCCTCTCAGTTTTCCTTATCAACAGCTTTCCATTAGTCTGGAATTTCCAAGACTAAGCCATTAAATGTTCATCACTGTGTATGATATATACCATTTGGTAGCTTGTAAATGAAATCAAAGAATAAAGTTTTATTTATGGCTACCTATGTGTTTGTAAGCAGGTATATTGCATATTGGTGTGTATTTTAGATATATAAATGAATTTAGTCATGGGGTTGACATTGGGTGATGCATAGAATAATAGCCCTTTTGTTTACTATAATGGTACCATATTGGAATTGTACTAAGTATTTAGCACCTCAGTGTGTCTATATCCACTGAGTTCTTGGACCTAAATATGTTGTATTCAGTCAAATTTTCACTGAAATGAGTGACTGGGTTTTAAGTTGAGCTGCACTGAAACTTTTAACCTTTTCTTAGATTAAATGTTTGTTCCTTTATGTATGTGTAAATAAGATAATAAGATGATTATTTCAAGAGAAACCTGATAGCAGTACTTGAATAAGGGCTATTGTGAAATTTAAAAAGAAAAATGTGCACATATACACACATACATGCACATACATGTATTCTTCATAATGGAGGGCAATGTTTTTCATTATATAATTATTCTATTTTTGTAAATTATATACTGCTTTAATTGAAAATGTCCTCTACTAATCAATGCTGTGAATGAAATTGATATTGTTCAACTAGGAAATATAAGAATCTTAACTTTTAATTTGCCTCTGTTTTTTTCAAAAAAAGGTGAAAGATGTAGAATATTTTATAGATGGAACTACTGTTTTAAGATCAATGAAGTGATATTGTGAATGAAAATCTAGATTAATGCTTTAAAGGTAATCATGTTACCACCCATCTATTTTTGAATTTATAAAAATTCTTTATAATTGATACTTTGTTAGCATAGTAAAATATATAAATATGCTATGTGTATATATGTTTGTTGTAGCGTCGTCACAAAGCCAATACTTTCTACAAGTGCCTCTCACAAAAGTTCCAATAGAGCAGTGGTTCTCAACCTTCCTAATGCTGTAACCCTTTAATATGGTTCCTCGTGTTGTGGTGATCCCCCCCACCATAAAATTACTTCGTTGCTACTTCACAACTATAATTTTTGCTACTGTTATGAATCATAATGTAAATATTTGATATGTAGGGTATCTGATATATGACCCTAAAGGGGCTGAGACCTGCAGGTTGAGAACCACTGAAGCAGAAGAAGATGAAACAATCACTTATGTGATGATTTTGCGAAGGGAATGTTGTATGGTGAGGTAGCAATGAGGAGGCACCGGGACCCTACCTGTGTAAAACTAGATGTTGCATATTGTGAGTATCAAAGTGTGTTTGGCTTTAAAGTTCTTTACTGAATAGATTTCTGCACTGGTCTTTATGTCTTCTTAAAAGTCTAGAAACTTCACATGTGTTGTTGCAGTTTTGGTAGTTATCTGACATTTTCTGATATCCCCACAAAAGGGTGACCTTCTTTATATTGATGTACATAATTGCCTGCCAAGGCACACAGTAGTCAAATACCATGTGGAAATGTTTCTGTCAGGAGCATATCCAGGGGATCGTGTAGTTCTTATGCCTATGGTAAGTAGTAGTGTATTTAGTTTGTACTTGGAAAAGAGCTCATAGGCCAATGAGACAGCTCAGTGGGTGAAAAATGTGCCAAGCCTGACAATCTGAATTCAGTCCCTAGCACCCACGGTGGGAGAGGGAGCATTCACTCCCACAAGCTGTACTCTGAAAACGCGCAGACATGCTTGCACTAAAAAAAAAAAAAATTAAATAAAATATAATTTTAAAAATGACTTTTCCTAGGATTGAGTCTGAATTAAATTACTTAGCAATATAAATGAACTTTATCCATATCTGGACAATCAACTTGTTTTCCTAGGGGCATTTAATCTATTCTCGTGGTTTAGGTCATTGAAATTTCTTTATTAAAAAAGTAGGTATAACTTGATTTAAGTATAACTTGTAGCTTGTGATTTAAGAGTTGGAGCCTTGTAGAAGAGTTGTCCATGGAAAGGTCAACATTCAGTCCTTGTCATTCTGGTTACTGTAGTATTCTCCTCTTACATTTTCAAAAATTCGTGGTAGAAGTCAGTTAACCAAAGACGACTTATATACACATGGTCTATGGAGACCAGTAGTCACAAGTGAACTTAATATTCTGGGAATATTAAATTCCAAGTTATAAGACACTATATTTAATGGTACTAGCTCTCAAGATGTCAGCTCCAAAAACAGCGTTCAGCATGTCTGGGATCATGGGAAAACTGAAAATCCTTGAGCCCCACCTCATAACTAAATTCAAAACTCTCCACTTGTACCTCCATAGAGTTTTTACATGTATTGAAGTTGGAGAGCCATCCCATGTCACAAAGCTCTTGGTACCATTTTATGTATCTTAATACTCAGTTGATTTCCACCCTCTTTGGATTCTTAATTGCAATCCTCCTGTATTTGTTACTAGTAGTTTCAGAGAAGTGATGGGTTTTTTTGTTGTTGTTGTTATTGTTGTTTTATTTTAGATATTACTGAGAATAATATGAATTTTCTCTCTCTTTGATTCTCCAGGAGTTTAGTGTCTTTCTTTTTTTATTCAAATTAGTTGATTTGCTTCCAGGTTCTACTCTTAGCCCCCCAAATTAAAAAGCAAAAAAGTTTGTTTCAGGGATGAGTCACTCTTCTTGAATTTTTTTTTCATTTTCCATTATATTGTTAGGTAAATTAAATGTTTTTTTGCTATGGCCATGATCCAGCTTCCTCCAGAGTATGTATATTGGTTTTCTGGGGCTGTAAAATAAAGCACTGTGGAAGTATATTTGCTCTAGAAATTTAAGATTAAAGAGGTAACAAGTTGGTTTTATGGGATACTGTAGCTTGAGTCTTAAAAGTCTTATTAATAAAATCAAACCTGAGCCAGGTATTGGGGTGAACACTGGAAGGTCAAAGAGACAGAACAAACCACAACTAACCTCACCTGGCCAACTTCTCAGCTGATCTTGTTTCCTCAGACTGGATGCCCCGAGCCCTCATCCAGAATGGGTCTCAGCTGAACTGCTGCTCAAAAGCCTGAATGCTTAACCAGGCCAAATGTTTCTCCAGGCCAAATGCTTCTCCAGGCCAAATGCCTCTAGTTTCTGGTCCTCACGCTTTATATACCTTTCTGCTTTCTACCACCACTCCCTGTGATTAAAGGTGTGGCTTTCTGGGATTAAAGGTGTGTATCACCGTGCCAGGCCGTTTCCAATGTGGCCTTGAACTCACAGAGATCCAGAGGGATTTCTGTCTCTGGTATGCTAGGATTAAAGACGTATGCTACCACTGCCTAACCTCTATGTTTAATATTGTGGCTGTCCTGTTCTCTGACCCCAGATAAGTTTATTAGCATACACAATATTTTGGGGAACACAATACCCCCACAGGATACTGTCTCCTTAGTACCAGTGTCCACATTCTCTGTCCCAGTGTGGCCTTTTCCTTGTACACACATATATCCGGGTTCTCTACTTTAAGGACAACACTCATGTTGGGTGCTAACACAACCTTCATGCAACTGTATTCACCTCCTTCAAGGCTTGATTTCCAAATACACACACACTGAAGGCTGCAGCTTTGACATGGAGTTTAGTAGGCCACATTTCATGTCATATACTATGAAGTAGCTGGGTTTTCTTCCTTTCTTGAAGTAAGGGTAAGATTGTTAGTGTTTTCCTTTAGCCTATGTTTTGTTTTCTTGCTACTTTGACTTTATTTTAGGAACAGTTAGAGCAATCTAAGTCAGAAAAAGCTAATCTGGAACTCAGCAGTTCAACATTTGCATTAAACATGTTTTTTTTTTTTGTTGAATGAATGGATATAGCACATATTGATGGATGTGAGTGTATTTTGTTAGTTCCATCTCACATTATATCTTTGATATGCTTCCAACAGGGGTAATATTTTTGTTCTTATATTTTTCATGTTCCTTCCCAACTCCCCATTCTACCCTCAGCTGGTATGGTTTTTTTTCCATGTTTGGATAATATCAGCATAGATATGTGTGATAACTTCTGTTTTCTTTTGTGTGTGTGTGTGTGTGTGTGTGTGTGTGTGTGTGTTGATGTGAGGCGTCATTAGAGACTGGTCCAGATGCAATATATGAGAAAAGAATAAATTAAAAACATAATAAAAAGGAAGAAAAAATTGTAATAGCCATCTATTTTACAAATTCCTTTCCATACTTTCCACAAGCTAGTTGGGCTCCCTCTCCTGTTAGCTTTAGAATTGTTGACAATAAAAACACTAAGTTAAAAATACTGATGATAAAGTAATAGAAATGAGTCTTGGCTGGGAGGGGTGCCCCCCCATCTCCCTACACACACTCAGGAGGCAGAGATCGGGGAGTCTGATATCTGATGTCACCTTGTGCTATTTATAGGGAAAAAGTCTCAAAAATAAGTAAATTAATGAATCACTATTGAGGCAGGATGTGCAGTGGAACACACACACACACACACACACTGGCACCAATATTGTAAATATCCTAGTTGGGCTCCTCCCAGTGAAGACTTCAGACCTTCACTATCATGTTAGGTGTCTTACTCAATCAGCTCCTTTCCCTTGCCAACAGAGTTGGAGGAATGTTGGTCTCCCTTCAACTTCATACCTCTCTATGAGTAAATGTACGGTTGGTTTACCAGGATGTGGGGAGGACATCTTGGGTAACTCAGTATTCTGAAGATGAAATAAATCAAACCAGAACCAAATACATAGATGAACTAAACTTCTGTTTTAAGATACGCCCATTTCAACGATACACTTGCTCTTCTGCAGAAGCAATCCAAAAGGCCCACTTTTTTTTAAACCCCATAGTAGTCTCCAGTCTTTAGATTTTTCTTTAACAAAGTGTTACCTTTTTTTTCTTTAATTATCTACAGTTTCTCTAATAGTGTTAACTTGTGCATCAAGAACACATGAGACACTTTTTGTTACTGTTTAAGTCCTGTTACAGTATTTTCTGACAAGCTTTCCTATTTAACAGGCCTATTACTCTATATAGTCCAGGATGTCCTTGAACTCATGGATCCTCCTGCCTCAGCTCTCTATCTTTGTATTCTTAAAATGATTTTAAGGTGAGACCTGACTTAATACGTGGGATAGTTGCTTCTCTAATTTTTTTGTTACTTAAGTGGTTATAGTCCTACCCCTGAAAGACTAGTTAATTAAGGAGTGCAAATGAGTTAGGTTTTGCTGTTACTGCCGTTCAGTGGGACAACAGGTCTTGAGAATGGTTTATTTTCCCTAGATGGGAAGCATGCCCATTTTTCCATGTGTTCCACCTGAAGCGGAAGCTGCCTGTAGAGGTTTCTCAATCATTAATTTATTGCCCCATCAGATTTTTTTTCAGTTTGGTGGTGTTGATAACTGTTGTCCTGATTTTTAAGGTCTGTAACTTCCTAAAACAGATCTCTTCAGTCTACTCTTTTCCTGCCTATATTCTTTATAGTTCACAAGTTGATGTTTTCTGACTGAAAAATGGTTAGTTTTTGAATGCTATGCATTTCTATTGTTTGGCTATCTCGTCAGATCTGGATATTTCAGATAAGATCAGACATACTCATGGTGGTAAAGCTGTAGACATTTCGGGATACTTCAAGGGTTCTTTAACCATTGCACATCCAAACTAAA
>CABHPH010131135.1:0-25112 GCA_902168325.1 Peromyscus nudipes | reverse complement strand
CGCAGTTACAGTGTCCGTCTCATCTGTTAATATGTTCTCTTACAGAAGATTTCTATTCATAATTATTACTGAACCACGACCCGCAGTTACAGTGTCCGTCTCATCTGTTAATATGTTCTCTTACAGCAAATAGCCGAAGAGAGCCAGATTCGAATTGAACTCCAGATGACCCTGGACAGTAAAGACAGTGACATTGAGCAGCTGCGGTCACAGCTCCAGGCCTTGCATATTGGTATGGACAGTTCCAGTATAGGCAGTGGACCAGGAGAGGTTGAGCCTGACGATGGTTTTCCAGGTACACATCTTTGGTCAGCCTTGTATTTATTTGCCTGAAATGTCAGTCAGCTGGGTGCTTTCAGGTCCATGACTGACTTTGCTCTTGAGAAAAATATTGGGCATTTCTTTGAGGGAAAGCCTACTTTTTGGAGTGGGGATTCACATGACATTTTGGACTTGTTTCATTAAAAACAGACACATAAATTCTAAATGTTTAGGTGTTTAACTCCTGTGTTATATAGTGGCTGTCTGTCTTTTAAGCTTTCCTTTTTCTCTTTCCACTCTGCCTTGCTCCTGACTTGTGGCCTTTAGTCCACATCACTCAGTCACACACTCTGGAGTCCATGTCCTTCACCTACCAGCGCTCCTCTACTTCTCTCAATATCGCCACTAAGCCCTCCAGTTCTCACACGCTTCTTGACTCTGATTCTGAAGACGAGTCTTTGCCTTACTTACCCATGTCGTCGGACCCTAATGGTGCAGGTGACATCCTGAAAATCTTTGTCTTTGGAGTTTTCCCAGCTACTTAATTTTACCTTTTGAAAAAACCTTTTTATAACATTAACTAACATGCACTCACTCCACCATGCTGTGTAGATGCAGTAAAAAATGAATTGCTGCATGAACTGTAACTCGATTTTAAGGTATTTTTCAAATAGCTTGTGACTGTGTTTGCTAGATGGTTTGACTTTTGCCAACTTTCTGGAAACAAAACAGTGTGTTCTGTATCCTTAAAAGTGCATGGCTTCGTCTGTTTTCAGACTTTCCTGTAGTTCTGTATCAAGAGTGACAGGACAGAAAAGAACAAAATCACGAGACCTGTTTCAGAGACTGTGTTCAGGTTTGCACCGAGTCCATACATGTTCATAGTGTGCTAAGCCTTAAAAGAGCACTTGGAACAATCTGGCCTTGGTCTTACCCTGAAAAGCCTCACAGGTGAAGTGAAGAATCCAAGAGCATCTTTTAAACTCACAGAAGTTCTCACTGAGTTCTCTAGACTCTAGTCTCCTTATCTACATGAGGGATAGAGTTCTGTTCTGTGGAGTAGTGAGGAGGTAGAGAACTTATGTAAAGCATCTAGTACAGTTGGCGTGTAATAGTTAAAATCTGTAACAACTTGTATTATTGGAATATTCCCTTAGAATGCCATCCCCCTTGAAAAATCTGACCAAATTTATAAGAAGAGTCCAAGGGCTTTAGAGACTTTGTTTTGTTGATTGTTTCATTGATTTTAATTAGAGCCTAGAAATCCTGATTATATTATTGTTGCATGGTAGACAGGTTTGATCTTATTGTACACAGAATAGCCGTTCTCAAAGTCCCTGTTTTCTGAACACATACTCATCTAAAGTGCTTTCTACTCAGCAGTGCACATCACACCTCTAGTCAGCTCACTCTCCACAGGAAGAAGGAAGGCTTGATGTAGGTGTGCCGTGGAAAGAGCCCAGGAGCTCTGGTGTGGCTTTCACCTGAATTTTGCCAGTGCATGAATTTAATCAGTGGGGTATTTGATGTTATAATTTGGAGTATTTATTTCTGATGTGATGTGAACTTGATTTTTATTTTGCATTGTGGAATGTGCTTCTACTGATAATGTATTATTATAGTAGCCCAGGTACTAGATGGTCTAAATTCTAAAGGGCAGATTTGATTGGTTTGTGACTTCCACATTAAATTCTCTGTTGTCTGGGGAGAATCATTATATTTATATGCATATATTATGATTACTTACAGAATCAAGATTGGAAGGATGGTTGTCGTTGCCTGTGCGGAACAACACTAAAAAGTTTGGATGGGTTAAAAAGGTAATAAGTGCTTTTGAATGTGGTTCTTTTGGCTTCTGGTTTAACTGTAGCCATTTTCCTTCTGGAGTTGTAGGGTGGGCATGCCTGCATGTCTGGACACATAAAACCTGCTTATGCTTTCTGGGTGGACTGATGTGACTTGTTATCTGTGTGGAAGACTTTTACTCTCCGGTCGTTACTAAAACGGGTTCTGAGGTCATTAACTAGAGGCCTGTTCCTCCGGTGTGTTTGTGTCCTGTGGGAAACTACTCCAGATGTGACAGAAGACCCTTGACACTTGTGTTACCATGGCTGTTCATTTTGATCAGGGTGATGCATGTTCATTCTGTGTGTAGATCCGAAGTTTAAAATAGATCTGCTTTCAGTTTCATTTGTTTCTTCCCCTCATTTACTTAGTTAAAATATCTACAAACAGAAAAAATAAATAAAAATCTGTTAACTTACGGAAAACATCCCTAATGCTGCATTACTGCTTTTTATTTACTTTCATAGCATATGACTATCATAAATACAGAATTTCTTGTAAAAGAAAATTCAGTGCATAGTAATTTGATCAGTTTCTTCCTTTCCTATTTTTAACAGTATGTGATTGTAAGCAGTAAGAAGATCCTCTTCTACGACAGCGAACAAGATAAAGAGCAGTCTAACCCTTACATGGTTCTCGATATAGAGTAAGTGTCTGACGTTAAGGTCTGAAGAGAGCAATAGGACTTGTCCCTCACAACAGTCACAGTACAGCTCTCTCCACAGTGTAACAACTTTCCTCCGATTTCCTTCCTAGAAATGAAAGTTGGCAGTGTGTGCTGTGGAAGACATCTGTATTTCATGGCTCCTTAATACACTATTTTCTGAAGAAAGTTCAACTTGGAAATTTCTCTATCTTAAAAATTTTTGAAACAATAAAACAAACTAGTCAGCCGGGCGGTGGTGGCGCACGCCTTTAATCCCAGCACTCGGGAGGCAGAAGCAGGTGGATCTCTGTGAGTTTGAGGCCAGCCTGGGCTACCAAGTGAGTTCCAGGAAAGGCGCAAAACTATACAGAGAAACCCTGTCTCGAAAAACCCAAAAAAAAAAACAAAACCAAAAAAAAACCAAACTAGGTCAACTAGGTGTACACCTTTAGTCCTGGCACTTGAAGGGCAGAGGCAGGAGGATCTCTGAGGGCAGCCTGGTCCACAATAGTGAGTTCCAGGACAGCCATGGTGAGACTGACCATGTCTCGATAAAACGAAAACAAACTACCACCACCAACAACAAAAACCAAGCTAGTCTATGAGCTTCTAACATGAGCCAATAGAATAGCTGATTTTTAACTCCTGGTATAAGATGACCAATGTAATATAATCCTTGGGTAATATTTTATTTATTCTTTTATTTAAAAATCTTCTGTAGCAAGCTGTTTCATGTCCGACCTGTTACCCAGACAGATGTATACAGAGCAGATGCTAAAGAAATTCCAAGGATATTCCAGGTAAACATAATGTTTGTTTTTCCACCCTTAGAGGTTCTTTTTGTGACATGAGGTTTTAGATCCCTTTCTTCCCTGGCCTAGGACTGCTTCACGCTCGCCTTGTGTCTCTGCTGCGGTGGAGACAGTTGGCTCTTACAGTGTGCTGGTTCTGTTTAGGGCAGCTCCACCCTGGGGGTTGTGTTTGTTGGTGGCTGCTATGCTTCTGGGCTTTGTTGGCCCTTTCGCAAGACAGGTCGGTGGTGGTGCTTGTCTTTTAGAGCGTGAACTCACAAAGTCACTATCAAGGTGAAAGCTCTAGCACTTTGACTTTTTATTTAAAATGAAGGCAAGCATTACTTTTACTGCCTCCATTTGAAAAGCTTTTAAACCGCAAGGGCTGGAGAGATGGCCTGGTGGTTCAGAACTCTTACAGCTCCATCAGAGGACAGTGTTCACAGCAGACAGCTCACAGACACCTGTTACCCCAGCTCCATGGGACCCAGTGCTCCCCTCTGATGCGCGCGTGCACACACACACACACACACACACACACACACACACACTCACCTTTTAAAAAAGTGTTAAAGCTCTCTATAAAAACCGTTGTGCCTGATCCACTGTAGGGGAGTTGTTTTTTGTTTTTTTTTTCCCTGAGTGCTTATGCTGTTTTATTAGGGCATTTATTTACATATCTTCTTTTCTTTTATCCCTCAACTCTCCAAATATCTTTCAAAATGAAAATGTGCATATAGTTCACCCACTTTCTTATTATTGAGAAATGTAAGCAATTACTGTGGTGTCATATTGGACTTCCGTTGTTTGGATAGGAGGGACACTGGAGACTGAACACAGAGCTTTGACCTTCCACTGAAATGTACTTCTTAGCCCTAAATGTCCCTCCCAGAAGAGGAAAGGAAAAAACCCACCTAATGAAGTGTAAATTTGCCTTTTGTTGGTCTGTTCTGTTAGTTTTGCTATAGCAAAGTAAGCTATTAAAGCAAAAATAAGGAGGTCCTGTTTAAACAGATCATTTCTTTTTAGTGTGAAGCAAGAGTAATTTATCAGAAATGTTTCTATATAAAAATAGCATAATGCAGGGCCTGGAGAAATGACTCAAAAGTTAAGAACAAGACCTGGTTTTAGTTCCCAGCAACCCACCTGGTGCTCACAACCATCTGTATTCCAGTTCTAGGGGATTTGATGCCCTCTTCTGACCTCTGAAAGCACCAGGCATGCATGCAGTGCACATACATACATGTAGGCAAAATATTAATAAAATAAATCCTTAAAAAGTGTGTAGCATTCACTCCTGTTCTCTTGGTGTTTATAGATTCTGTATGCCAATGAAGGAGAAAGTAAGAAGGAACCAGAGTTTCCGGTGGAGCCTGTGGGAGAAAAATCTAATTATATTTGCCACAAAGGACATGAGTTTATCCCTACTCTCTATCACTTCCCAACTAACTGTGAGGCCTGTATGAAGCCTTTGTGGCACATGTTTAAACCTCCTCCTGCTCTAGAGTGCCGTCGGTGCCACATTAAATGTCATAAAGATCACATGGACAAGAAGGAAGAGATCATAGCACCTTGCAAAGGTGAGCAGAGAAGTGCTCGTGCTCGCTGTGCTGTTACTTGGGCTTGGGCATTTTAAGCACATTAATTTATTTCAAATCATTCTTTTTGTAGTTTATTATGATATATCATCGGCAAAGAATCTGTTGTTATTAGCAAATTCAACAGAAGAACAGCAGAAGTGGGTTAGTCGGTTGGTGAAAAAGATACCTAAGAAGCCTCCGGCTCCGGACCCTTTTGCCAGATCATCTCCTAGGACCTCAATGAAAATACAACAAAACCAGTCCATCCGGCGGCCTAGTAGACAGCTTGCTCCAAACAAACCAAGGTAATAAATAAAATATGGTAAACAAACAAAATTGAAGCTGCTTTCTTAAAAGTTGCTTTATATTCAGACTAAAAACTTGGATAATTATGATTTTCCTTTGCTTGATATTTTAATGAGTCATTGGAAACCAAATATTTTGAACTTACAGTATGCAAGTCTTATTCTCTGATGTGGGTAAAAAAATATTTTAGAAGTTACACATATGAAATTCAACCCAAATTTAAAAGTGATATTATTTTATTACTTTTGTATCTAGTCATACTATTTTCATCTTTAATAAGCACATGGACTAATTAGTGATCTGGTGGCATTAAGATTACACACATGTTCACGTGTCAAGTGCAAACACATGTTGCAAACTTCTTTTAGTTAGGTGATCTGAGAGGCAGAACTGAAAGCAGCTTCAGTTTTAATTTACATCGATAAGTGCAAAACAATGTTTGTAATTTAAAGAGCAATACAGTTCAGCTGGAGGTGAGCATGCTGAGTGACATGAGCATTGCTTGGAACTGAAGTGTCAGGGGTGATCTTGATAGAGAGAAATGCTGAAGCCATTTCATTTGGCTTCAGTGACATCATTTCATTATATATTTGGATTCAGAAGAGCCATTTCTTGGCTTATTAGGTGCTAGACACTTATACACATTGTTTTTCATTGAATGTGAAGGTTTGGTTAGCTGATGGATAGGCCAGGACCTTTAGTATATGAGTGATAATATGCTTTGCCTGTGTTATCAGACAACAAACTTATCATATGAAACTTTCTGGAAGTAATATCTCCAGGAAATAATTTAAAATGACAAAGGTAGACTTGGTGTTTTAGTACCAAAATAGTTGGATATTTTATGTGTGCAAAATATGATAAAAGTAGCCGGGTGTGGTGGCTCACGCCTTTAATGCCAGCACTTGGGAGGCAGAGGCAGGCGGATCTCTGTGAGTTCGAGGCCAGCCTGGTCTACAGAGTGAGTTCCAGGACAGCCAGAGCTGTATAGTAAGATCTTGTCTCAAAACAAAAGAAACACAGTAAAATTACTGTAAAATAGTGACTACATGATAGTAATTAAGCTAAAGGCTCTCAGAAGGTATGTACTGAGCAGGTTGGAATAGGAATATGAATACAGACACAGAGTGGGGGAGGTTAGGTAACAACAATTAAAAGAGGCCAAAAGATGTCTCCGGAGGAGGGTAGAGAGGTTGCTCAGCATCAAAACCAACTACTACTACTACTCTTGGAGAGGATGAAGTTAGTCCGTAGCACCTGCTTCAAATGGCTTACAACTGCATGTAACCTTCCGCCCAGGGTATCCAACACCCTCTTCTGGACTTGCACAACTACACTCACATGTACACAAATTCACATGTACACAAATACACACACACACACACTTAAAAATAAAAAAATGAGTCTTTTAAAAAGTCTTAATTGAGAAACAAACACCGAAGGCCATTTTGTGTGTGCCTTGTGCAAATTGTCTGAAAATTAAGTTTCTGTTATCAATATTGTACAACTGTTAATGCATAAATGCTGTTTCAATACTTGATCTCTGTCTTCTGTGGCTCATAGTCTGTACCTCAGATTAGGTATCACTAAAAAGTATAGGTTTATTTAGTTCATGGTTCTGGAAGCTAGGACATCTATGTGTTGGGAGCTTTTTTTTTTTTTTTTTTTAATTGAGACAGGATTTCTCTGTGTTACAGCCTTCACTGTCCCGGAACTCACTCTGTAGACCAGGCTGGCCTCGAACTCAGAGATCTACCTGCCTCTGCCTCCCAAGTTCTGGCATTAAAGGTGTGCACCACCACCACCACCGCCGCCGCCGCCGCCGCCGCCTGGCCCTTGAGGTTAGGACATCTAAACAGTATGGCACTAGCATCCAGTGAAGACTTCTTGCACCATACCTTGGCAGAAGGCTTTCTGTGCTAAGACACAATAAGCTTGCCCAAGAAAGCTTGCTTGTATACAGAACTACCCCCAAGGAACTCACTCATCTCTGAAATGACTGAAATTATCTCCTGAGGGTCTTCAACATTGCCACCTGGGGTTCGATTTCTAACAAGTAAATCTAGGGGTCAGATCCAGAGAGAGATCTGCTTGTTTCTGCCTCCTAAGTGCACAGAGAGATTATGTGTCCAAGGACCAGGTGTTTAGGTCCAAATAATCTAGTTTCAGAATCTGCACTCTTAGCTGTAAATCCCATTGTTTGACAATGATGTAAGCAGAAATTGACAGTTTAAAGATGGATTTGGAAGTGCTGCTTTTAGAGTGTTTTCCTGGTCAGGCGGCACACATTTTTAATTCCAGCACTTGGGAGGCGGGGCAGGCAGATCTCTTAAGTTCAACGGCTACATAGTAAGACTCGATCTTTATCAAACAAACAAACAAAGGCTTGGCCTTACTGAGTTGAATTGGAGTTAAATTCAAGGTGCACTTTGCATGTGTCGTGTGACGCTGTGCGGAGACTGGGAGAGGCAGAATGACAGCTCGCAGACAGTGGAAGTGTGGAGAGTGCTGGAGAGGAAGCCTGAATCCACCGGAAAAGACTAGGTCGATGTTGTAAAGAACTTTGACACCAGTTTCTCAGTGACCTACCAACGTATAAACTGAGTACTGACAGTAAAAAAAAAAATGTGGAGAAGAAAAAACTGAATTCAGAAAGATTTTTTTAAGTGGAAATAACTAGAATTAGGTGACTGAGTAGAAGAGAATGAGGGAGACCTTTTAAGGGAAGGGAAGTCTTGAATATTTGCATTAATAACCTAGGGTCTATAGTTTTAAATAGAAGTTTGCCACACTGGGGGACTAGGGAAATGGCCCAGTGGGTAAGAGCACTTGTGCAAGCTTGAGTACCAAGTAAAACTGGGTATGGTTGTGCGTGCCCATAATCCTAGGACTTGTGAAGCAGAGGCAAGAGGATCAGGAGTTCAAGGCTAACCCTGGCCTGTGACAGTAAGTTTGAGGCCAGCCTAAGCTATGTAAGACTTTGTCTGAAAAACAAAAACAAAATAAATAACTATTCGGGGCTGGAGAGATGGCTCAGCGGTTAAGAGCACTGACTGCTCTTCCAGAGGACATGAGTTCAATTCCCAGCAACCACATGGCAACTGACAACTGTCTGTAGCTCCAAGATGACACCTTCACACAGACATACATGCAAGCAAAAGCACCAATGCACATAAAAATAAATAAATTATTTCTAATAAATAAATAAATAAATAAATATTCAGGTTGCTTAAACATGCAAATAATGGGACCTTCCTACTTTGGCCAGTCATATCCAGATCTCAGAATGAGGTCTGAGGTACTTTACTAGGTAAATTGTACACACGAAAGTTCAAAGCCACTGACATGGTATTCACAGTTAAAACCTTGGGGACCATGAAGTTCCTTGGCAGAAATTCATGAGCATCATCACAGTTGTGAATAATTAAAGGCTCCCTCCTCCTTCTAAAGGTGATTGCAGTGTTACAGTGTAGGTGGTTTAATAGGAAGGAACAGACCGGGTGGTGAGAGAGTGTGTAAAGGCGCCATCCCTCGGACCCACATGGTAGAAGGAGAGGAATTACTGCCACAATTGTCTTCTGACCCTCAGGCAACTTCCATGTCACGTGTGTGTGTGCACACATGCAATAAATAAATGACTGTAATTTTAAAAAAAGCCAAAGGTTTATACAGTCTGAAGAGACTCTAGTGTATTAATTAAATTTTTAGTGAACAAACGTGATTCATCCTCCATTTTTATGTTCAGTTCATTTCGACAGTAAAATTGACAGACAGTGCCTCTTCTATGCTTTCTCTTGTACCTAGTTTCCATGTTAGAACATAGCTGTTATTGAGCCGGTCATTCAAGAACTGAGAAATCGGGACTGGAGAGATGACTCAGCGGTTAAGAGCACTAAACACTAGTTCTTCAGAGGTCCTGAGTTCAATTCCCAGCACCCACATGGCAGCCAACAACTGTCTGTAATTCCAAGATATGACACAGACATACCTGCAGGCAAAACACCAATGTGTATAAAAGAATAATTAAAAAAAAAAAAGAATCTCATGCTAAAAAAAAACCAAAAACCTGAGAAATCTGGCTTCCTCTTGTTGCTTCCTTCAAAGTGTATCTTTTATGGTGTTATTTATTAACAACAACAACAACAAACAATTGTAAACTGATAATGTAGTTCTTTTTGTACTTCTCAAACTGAAAATCAGGGTAGCTAAATCTTTATCTGGACAGTAGGAATGAGTGTGAAGAGCAAATTATGTTCTTAGCCCAGATAGCATCTGTCTTGGGTTCCCCAGAGAGCCCTTCTGCATTATGTCCAGCCAGCGTGGTCACACCTGCACACACCCGAGAAACTTCACTGGGTGCTTCCGTTGCTGCTCCTGAAGGGAACCCCCACCCGAGACAGGGTTTCCCTGTGTAGCCCTGGCTGTCCTGGAACTCACTCTATAGACTAAGCTGGCCTCGAACTCACAGAGATCCACCTGCCTCTGCCTCTCAAGTGCTGGGATCAAGGGTGTGCGCTACCACAGAAGGGAAACTTGACAGCAATCAGCACCTTCCAGCCATAGTGCTCTCTCTACATTCTGCAGTCTATAAAGAACAGAGCATATAAACTTGCCAACCTCCTGTTACAGATTGCTTGATTTGGCATTTAAAGACTGGGATTGGTCATTTGATGATGTTGATGGTGATGATGATGACGATGTTTTTGATTTCTGAAGAAATAAATGGGTAAATCAAAAAATGAATGAGTTTTTAGTCTTCCATGTAGTGCATGTGGTTTGCACTTGGACTTTCTTTTCTCTTTTTTGGACTAGTTTTGAAATTTTATAATGTTTTTAATAGGATGTGTTTAAAGAGTAGTTTTCAGAAGTACTTCTAACTAGAATTTCCATGGCAAATGTAAAAGTAAAATGCTATGTTCAGATTCTTTATTGGCTATCAATTTTAAGTGTTGTTGAAATTAAAATATTTTATCTTAGAAATTAAACATGTAGAAATAAGAAAAGGAAAAAACTCTGGTACTTTTGATTCATTCCAGAGAAGCTGTATACAGAGAATTAAAACTTAAGTGTTTTCAGTCTCAGACTAGTTTGTGAACATAGCATGGATTTCTTTCTCCCTCTATTCTTTGTCCTTCCTTCTTTCTAACTTGCAAGAATTAAAGCCATAAAAACTTTATAAATCTATTAAGTTCAGTATCTTTCTGATTTGTTTCTGTGATGCAGTGAAATTTTGCAAGAATTTAATGCTACCCTTGCTAGAAAGAATATGAGTGACATGCTGTGAACAATTCTGTGCTTTTAAGAAATGTAAAGCCAGGCTTTGTGGCATACTTGTAATCCCAGTACTTGGCAGGTGGGGGGCATAGAGAAATGGAGAGTTCAAGGTCATCTTTCAGCTCCATAGTGAATTTGAGGCTAGTCTAGGCTACATGAGACCTTGTCATTGCAACATGCAAGGCTGCAGTTCCCACTCAACAGGCTGAGACAAGGCTTGTGAGGTCCATACCAGTGCAGACTGGGTAGTGAGACCCTGCCTCAGAGGACAGAAAAGAGTGTAGAATGGTTTGCTTAATAACAAGATTGAATGAAAGTTAAGCCTCACAACTTTAAATCTTCATGTAGAGTAGACACTGAAGAAATCTGTATCAACTGAGCATGTTGTGACATCGTGCACTTGTATCATGTGACACTGTGACCTCTATACAGGCTGTGACTGTCTTTACATACATATATACACTACAGTGTGTTTATTCCTCTTTTAGTGTCTTTGTCTTGTTTTATGGTAAGGGAGGATGGAGCCCAGGGCCTTGAGCTGTACTCCAGTGGCTAGAGTCTAGTCTTTTATTCCTGTTTTGTAGATATGAAAAACGTGGCTGGAGATCCTATGGCTACGTAAAGCCTGGCCATAAATCCTGCTGTTTTGACTACATAAGGCAGCTAGTAGATCAGTGCTCAAACAAGAAAGACCTGTAGCCCAGTGGTTCTCAACCTTCCCATGGTGCAACCCTTTAATACAGCTCCTCATGCTGTGGTGACCCCCCAACCATAAAGTTCTTTTCCTGGCTACTTCATAACTGTAGTTTTGCTGCTGTTATGAATAGGTAATGTAAAATACTTTTGGAAATAGAAGTTTGCCAAAGGGGTCATTACCCACAGGTTGAGAACCACTGCTTTAGCACATCATTTAACCCTAATATAGCTGATTAACTGCATTAAATGTTTTTGGCCAGTATGGGACTTAGAAAGTCCATTGTTGTATTTAGAAAGAATGTAATTGCATGTACCTAAAACTAAGAAAAGTAATACAGTTGAGTATGTTAATGCATGAACTGAGTGTTAGAACTACAGAAGAAATGTAGTTTAATGATAAGAGTAAAATGTCTTTTCAGGGAATATAACAGTCTCTTACTTGACTGTATCAACTAACATTATTTTCCTTCCTTTCTAGCTAACTGCCTTCTGTGAAAGCAGTTATTCTTCAGCCACAAGACTGAAATATGATGTTTCAAAACTTAACTAAAAAGCTGTATTCTACTGAGAGACTGATACACATACACACACGTTTCCTTTCCCCTGAAATAATTTTAAATCATGGAGAATTTTTCTGGGCTGCTTTGAAACAAGTTGGACAGCGGTGATTGGTGAGTAAAGGTGTCATGCGACTCTTCAAGACTTCCTTCCGAGAGCCCTTGGCGGTCACACTACATTGACCAGAAGGACTGAGAAGAGTTTAAAGAGGTCACATCTGGGTTTCAACAGAGGGTTTCTACCTGCACATTAGCCAGAAGAACGGGAGTGGATCCCCTACAGTGATGCTGACTACATCTTTAAAAGTGACCATGATGTTGTATCCATGTATGTCTGTACATAGGAGCTGAGCCTCATATATATACACACACACCACACATAAGAACACAGTGTACTGTAATACTGCAAGAAGGTATTTTTAACTTACCGTTTTATTTTTATACACATGAATCAGATACCATTACTTCAGTTGCAACTATGCACTTGTATGAAGCCATGTGTTGGCGCTTATATCCTTCATTCATGTACTGACAGGAGATGCATGTTTGTGTAAACAGGAACTGTAACAAGAAGTTTGCAGTTAATTACTCCAGTTCCTAATGCTTATGGTAGACAACTTTACCCATTTTGAATGCCTTAATTTAATTTTCTTTCCCCCCAAATCTCAACCCTTTTCTGTATTTAAGAAGAGAAAGAGCAAGTGTTTACCAGCTCTTAGGATGCAGCTCGCTTTGTGGGGAAAGTAGTGCGCTCTTGACCTGCAGCGTGGGTCAGTGATAGCCTGTCTGGTGTAGGACAGCTGTAATGTATTGGGCCATAGAACAGTAACGGATTATATTGAAACCAGTGTGTGTGATGAACATCTGTTAGTTTTTCAGCCCTTTTTACAGACGTCAGCTGGTCTGTAACTACAAAATATTTCCTTTGCTTTGAACTTGCTGGTTACCTTAGGTGTGTTTTTATTTATGATAAAGGCAATTTTTCACATTTTTCATTCAAGATTCAAAAATTGTCTCAAATATAAAGAAAACTAACGTACTGTAGATATATTTTAATATTTAAATGTGATCCTGAAACAAACAGCTATATGGTGGTATATCAGCTTTGATATCTGGGAAGAGGCAGCCTCAAAAGCACTTACTTTGATTCTCATTGTTAAATGCTGCCGAGGTTAGAGAATGGGCGGGACCTATCCTGTCATGCTTCGGCCTGGATGAGTGTGTTCCACCCCACAGTGGAGTGCAGCAGTGGGCAGCATCAGGCTCTGTACATATGCAAAGTTTAATATGATGCTGAAATGTTTGCCTCGTATTTCAGTGAAGCCAGTAGACATTTTTCATTGCTTCCCTCTGGGGTCGGCTTAGAGATGTTGTACAAAGTTTGATCCTCATAGATTCTATTGTGGAAATAGTGGCCTTTGGCTTACTGGTATACTAAATCCCAATCCTGTAACCTTCAGATGGCCTGGCTGCATCTTTCATTCCGTCTGTGAAGACTAGATGTGCGTGCCATTTCCCTGGAAGCAACTGTGCTTTGTAGCTCTGCTTCAGAACACAGCTTGCTTCCTTCCTTCCCTCCCTCCTTCCTTCCTTCAGATTTAAAAATGAAAATATATAAAATTTATATAGAAGAACTATTTCAATTCATTAGAGTTGTTTAAAAGGAGACTGAATTAATATTTTATATAAAGATTTTGTTACACTATGGGAGGTTCTATCCTATTCTGAATTGGAGAGTATATATATATATATATTTTTAATAAATTTTATTAAGGTGAAATAATGTCAAGTTTACACATGAGTAATTGAAGTATTTGAGTAACAAAGGCAAAAGTTTAAATTTTGGATGCTGTGCGTGTATATATGTATTAGAGTTTGGAGAATCATGGTGTGTTGCAACTGTACGAGGTAACTAATGTGAAGGATTCAGGGGAATAAAACGTTCTGAGGGGTGTAAAATCTCTCATGGAGCTTCTTCACATATGGTTTAACAGGGATTTATAAGGTCATTTGTCCAACTAACAGAATTTCAAGTAGAAAACTGTGACCTTAGGGGAAGTATTTGCTTCTCCGTCATCTGCTTGTACGTGATGCACACACCTGACGTCCCTCTTCCCACCCAGCAGTCGTCACAAGAGCAACCTAATCTGTGCCAGTCTCACTTTTTCTCGCCCCCAACCTTCAGATAAATGATTATCAGAGCAAATGTTGCTTCCTTTATTCAGTTTGTCCCAGAGCCATAAATACCTCCAATTGAAACCTAAAAGGAAGGAATGCTGGGTTTCCTTAGTTGGATACTTTTGCTTTGTGGAAATAAAAAAGACAGAAGTAAAAGAAAAACTAAGTTCCGGTATTCTGATGAAAATTAATGTAAAATTAAAAGTTAATTTTGCTTTTAGAAAAGCAAGATTTAAAAAAAGTTGAGTTGAAAGTTTCAAATGCCCTAGCTAGCTAAAGGATAAGTGAGCTAGTAATCCCCAGGAAAGGCTGGTGTTTCTGGCCGGCCTTTGAGAGGCCGTGGACCCTAGAGGAGGCTTTGCATCAGCTCCTGTGTAGATCTACAGTGCTCATGTCCATTCTGCTGCCGTCATTCTGTTAGGGTTCCCAGGGTGACGTGGAGAAACCCAGACACTAACTAACCTTACAGAGACGCTTTGAGCAGCATGCTGAAACCCCAAGTAGAGCAAGTAGCTTCCGAGCTTCTCAGGCCCTTTGACTGCTACTGATTCTCCTGTCCTGCCTGAAGGTGGCTTCAGCTCCCCTGGCTGTGGAGGTGCCACAGCCACTGTTAAAGCACTTTGACGGCACTGTGTGACAGTGCCGAGGGTTGTGCCCTGGGGCCTCGCCTTGTCCCCCCTGTGGTGACTTTTGTTTGAACTGTAATAAGTTATAAACTGCATGATTTAGAGAGTCATCCTGGATCAGCTGTCCCCCTGAACAAAAGAAATCATACCCTCTTGATTGATTTTTTATTTCGTTGCATCTTTGTAGTAATGTAATTGTATTTTTATGCCTGCTTTTTGTTTAAGAAAAATAAATAAAAGAACCTAAGATGTCAGCATCTTTTCCTGTGAAGTAGTTGTGCGGTGCTGCAGCTTCTTAACCCCTCTCCCTAAAGGGTGCGGGTAGAAGGTGGGGTGACGTCATCCTAGAGAGACCCTTGTGCCTTAAGTTCTGGACTCTGCCTCCAAGTCACTCGGGGTTTGCAGACTTACACATCTGGTTCAGGTGGGCAGGGTAGAGCACACAGAGTGCCTTTCTGTCTGAAAAATAGTGTGATGGGCATCTTCTAGAAGGTGCTTTCCTGGTAAGCAGTGGCCATCCTCTGGTCTTGGGTTGGAGATTCTCTGAATACATTCATCTGCAAAGTAGAGACTGTATCTGCCTTTCGGGGACTGTTGTTTTAAATATGGTAGTGCATGTGTGGTGGTGGCAGTAACCCAGATGTTCCCTCCAGAAGGGGAATGGCCAGTTGTGGTGAGGCATGCTGGTAGAACTGGCTGAAGAGGTGGAGGCAGAAAGAGGAGTTGGAGGCCAGCTTGGGCTACAAAAGGGGAAGTTTTCTATTTCAGAGAAGTGCTCTAAGCAGTGGTAAAATACAAGTCCTGATGGAATATATCTAAAACACTTGTTGGGATAAAGAGCATAATTTATATTAAACTAATGGTCTGATTGCCAGTGTATGTGAGGAAAGATGAACTTGGGTTTTGTTTTCTGGCACTGGTTGAAAAAACCATAGAATGGGTTATGTTTAGATGGAGCATTTCTCTCCTCTGGGTCCAGGGCAATCCTGACAAGATTAGCTAGCTTGCTAAGGAGTTGTACTTACATAACTGAAAATCCATGACAGTTAAGACTCAGTGGAGTTCAACAAACGACAGTTTATTTTATATAGGAAACTAAACATTTTCCAGTAAACATCATTTATTCCTTACAATATGCCAGAATAATAGCATGCACATAGAAGAAGCAAGTGTGCTTTGAAGTGTTAGGGTTATAAAACATCAGAGGAGGTACTGTGGACAATGCTTAGGATGTGTTACTTTAGTAAGACTAAAGTCCCTAGGAGTCAGATAGGACTTAGCAATACTCTTGACTGCATACCTTCCAGCAGCTAAAACCTACACTGAGTGCCAGTGTAACTGAGGTACGGCCCTTTTTTTTAAAAAGTCTGCATTGTGCTTAAGTTGGGAAGGTGGTTGGGATTTCCTCATCTGAACAGATGAGGGTTCAGTTAGGAACTCCATAAGGCATACTGTGAAGGGCTGGAGCACTGCTTAGTGTATAGACCCAGCAGCATCTGTGTGCACTCTGATAGCCCTGAGCAGATGCTACGCTGCATTGTGACATACAAGCCCTTGGTCATGGAAGAGTTAAACTGCCCGGGGCGTGACTGAGCAGACCCCACTCCTTGTGGGAAGACTACTTAAGGTTCTGAAAGCCGCAGTATAGACATAGCTGGCCCTTCGGAGAGGACTTAGTCGTGACTTTAAGGGTCAAGATGGTTCCTTGGGCAGCTCCCATTGTTGCAGGTGTCAAGGCAGGTGTGGTGCACTCTAGTCCAGCACTCCCAGTGTTCAAAGGCCGAGGAAGGAGGACCACAAGCTGAAGGATAGCCTGGGCTACATAATGACACTCTCTCTCTCTCTCTCTCTCTCTCTCTCTCTCTCTCACACACACACACACACACACACACACACACACACACACACCAAAAAAAACACAACCTATGGGAGTCAGGGAAGGAAGTGGGCAATTTTAAACAAGTGGCTTTTTCCTTCTCTGAGTCCGCTGTGTAGCCCAGGCTACCTCAGACCCCCAGGTGCTGGAATTGTAGGTTTGCACTTCCATATCCAGCTAAGAGGCTTTTCAAGTCTAACAAACCTGATTTACAGTTTCTGAAATGATTGACTGGGAAAAGACTTTAAATGTAGCAATGGGAGGCAATGGTGCATCCCCTGGTCCCGTCATTTGAAGTCCACTGTGTGCAGAAAGAATACATCCATCATTCCGCTTTAGTGGCAGGCTTCCCGTAGTGCAGGACTGTTGCTGTTACCCATATATTTAAAGCCAGCATGATCACAAAACGGGTAAGAACTGAAATAAACAGAAAGTTCCAGCATTAAAAAGCTGGACACTATCCTGCTTTTAGTAGAAGCCTACGTGAGATTTCACCCCCAGCCCCAAACAAAACAAGAAGATCATGAGACTCAGAACGGCCTTGCTTTCAGACATTTCCTGGGAAAGGACTTCCCTGTAGAAGCTTGGCCATGCATCCTCGAACATCACTGAAGTGATGTGGCTCTGGCCAAGAGGTGCAGCTAAGACCCTTCTGCTTACGTCTCAGGACACGGGTGTCTCAGAATGCTGCTTCCTATGAAGACTTGTAGTCAGGTGTGGTGGACTCTGCCTGTGGACCTATGAGAAAGGCTGAGGCAAGAGGACTGCTTGAGGCCCAAGGGAAAAGCCAACCTGGGCGGCACAGCAGAGACTCCACATCACACCAAAGTATTTCTGAGCATTCAGCCCTGTGTCGGTACATGTTGTATCATGAAGTGACCATGAAAAGATGGGACCGGTAGACCAGGAGAACAGCAGCCTAACTTGCCCTTTAAGACATGAAGGCTTGTTTCATGACAGGGTCTCGCTGGCTCACTCCGTGTAGCTGAGGGTGACTTTAACTCCTGATGCCCCTGCTTCTGCCTCCCAAGTGCTGGGATTACAATTTTAGGAAGTGTTGAAGCCAGCTCTCCTCGCATGCATGGTAAGCCACTTCACCAAATGAACTGCGGTCCCACCTGACTTCTGAGATGTCTTCGTAGTGGTAAAACACATACAGCATACTAGCCACACTTTATTTTGGACAGGTTCTCCTTTTTATGTAGCCCTGGCTGTCCTGGAACTTTTTATGTAATCAGGCTGGCCTCGAACTCACAGAGATCCGCCTGCCTCTGCCTCTTGAGTGCTGGGATTAAAGGTGTGCGCCACCACACCTAGCTGGTCACACTGTTTTTAAAAGCTAGTCAGCCACTCACAACAATGGTGACAGGTAAGAAACACTGAAATGGGAACATCTTTGATCTTTTAAATACGAGCTTTTTGTATGTGGGCTCTTTGCTGTTTAATTACATTCCTTTCCCTCCTGTGAACTCAAGTCCCAGGGAGGAGAGCTAGGTCCGTCTCCTTTTCCATCCCATCACTAAAGTCCAGAGTTGTCAAAAATGCAGCCTCCCGAAAGGGACTTGACTCTCCTGAAGCTTGCTTTCTCAGTGAAAGGTCTAGTGTTGAGGACATGTGCTAATCGTCACTGGATAGGTTTCTGTTTTTTCACTTTCCAAAGGTGCTGTGTTGGAAGTTGAAAGCAGCGTAAGGGATGAATTCTCGTTCAGTTAACCAAAGTATTTTCTCTCAGCTTCTTGCGTGCACACACACACACACACACACACACACTCCGGTATGAGCATGTAGCAAATGGTGCTACTTGAGCCAGTGCTTTAAAACACAGTTGGAGATGTCTTAGTATTCAAAGACACGTCTACAGTTCTGGCTTCCCTGGTCCCTGCTGGCCTCCCTCCCCTCCCCCCCTCCCCTCCCCCCAGCCTCCTGACCTGCACTCCTCAGTGTGGCCAGCCCTGGTGCCTTTGCTCCTGGTCATGTGGGTTGCTCCTCTGATCAAATCTTTATTCAGCTTTTAAGACCTCACTTTGCAGATTACTCTCTCTGCTCCCGCAGAGTAGCCAGGGTTCCTCAGCTACCCACCCCGCTGGTCTCCCAGAATGCACTGGCTCTTTTGCCTTAACTGCTTAAGTAGACGGGATTATATAGGTGTGTGCTACCACACCCAGCTGCCCTACTCCGAAACCCATTTCACGGCACACTTCAACAGCAAATAGTGGGACTCCTGTCCAATCGCCTTGTTGACGTAGGGACTCCAGGGTGAGAATTGGCTCCCTTGGGCATATTTTTCCCCATGGACTGCAGGGAGTGGATGCTAAATAGAGATTGCCACTGTTGAAGACTAAATTACATTCTTTTGTCCTGTGAATCCACAGCCCAATCAAACTGAATGAATCTGTTAAGCCTTATGATGGGTTCCATGTTAGACCCACATCCCACAAAAATAAACAAAGAAACAGAAAACAAACCCACACACAGGAAGTCAAAAAGAAGTTTTTGCTTACTTGTCAGATCATTGGTGGTCATCAGAGTTGTTATTATCCTTGCTGGAAAAGAAAATTCATAGAATAATTTCTCACATTTTGATACTTCGATTTAGCTCATGCCTTTCCATTTTACTATAGTAATATATGCTAACTTCCTGAATGACCTTGATAGGGGACCTTTGCTAATACTGTAGTGTGTAACCATCGAATGAGCAGTCATGTACCCTGACCCTGGCCCAGTCATGCAGGAGCTGCTCGAGAAGGCAAAAGTGATTTCTAACAGTAGCTCAGTACTGCCGGGGAGGGCTTCCATCCCTCCCTGTGCTCACCCTCAAAAAAAAAAAAAAAAAAATCGTAAGTCTCATTTGCATATTGAGCTTCCAGATATTTTAGTTGAAGAAAGACTCCCACTAATTAAAAAGTGGGGGGGGGGGATGTAGACAGACTAGAGAGATGGTTCAGTGGTTAAGAGCCCTGACTGCTCTTCCAAGGACCTGGGATCACTTCCCAGCACCTGGAAGGGAGCACATAACTCTAGTCCCAGAGAGTCTGACCCCCTCTTTTGGCCTCTGAGGGTACCAGGCATGCATGCAGTGCACATATATAAATTTAGGTAAAACACCCATATACATAAAAATCATGTTTTAAAAATTACATGTTTTTGAGACAGGGTTTTACTGTGTATCACTAGCTGACCTTGAAATCCCAGATATCCACCTGCCTCTGTTTACTGAGCACTGGGCTTAAAGGCGTGCACCACCACACCTGGCAAGGAGAAGACACGCTCTTCCTGTCTAACTAGAGTTAGTTGTGTTGTTTAGCCCCTTTCTCAGTTAACAGCCCTCTGTAGTGAAAGGACCCCGGGGAACAGCTGAAGGCACAGTCTGCATTACAACCCCTTGTATACAGGGGTACCCTCCCTTAGCAGGTTCTGTTGAGTAGTTAATCACAAAAGTAGTAGTATGCAAGCGAAGCCCCTGACATTGATGGAACCCGGTCCCTGGGGAGAGGTGACCTTACTCGCACAGGTGTAGGCAGAGAGGCCCCAGGTCAGTGCGCTCACGGCTTCCGAGTCCTTTAACTTCCACAGATGCTGGAGCTGGGCGAACTTACTGGCCGCACTGATGACTGTGCATAAGTTCTGGTGTGGAAAAAAAGAGAGTCAGTTGGAAAAGACGGAGGACTGGAGATAGAGCTTTTTTTTTCTTTTACGTTTTATTCTCTGGAGAGCTGGCACAACTGTGAGAGCTAGTCTCCTTCCACTGTGTGGTTCTGGGATTGAACTCGGGTCATCAGGCCAGGCAGCCAGCACCGTTAACCACTGAGTCATTGTGTCAGCCCTGATACGGTGCTTTTTAAGCCAAACATTCAAGTCTAACCATCTCCAACCTGCCAAGGTTTGAAACTTCAGTTTGGTGAAGAATGACCCTCGGCTGCCTCTGTGGTAGGGAGTGACCTGGCCAGACCTAGTCCAGGGCCTGGCTGCAGACCCACCCTGTCTTCTGCTCTCTCCCCAGAATAGGGATGGTGTATCCTGGCCTGTCACTAAATTGATCAACTTCCAAACTATTCCTCATACTGATATCCAGAGGAATGTCCTCTGTTATCTCTCAGACAAGAAAGCCTTGCAAATTGGCTATCAACCCATCAGGCTCTATCTCCACAGCGGCTGCTAAGCTCAGACCAGAGGGAGACTACTACAGTCAGCTAGGCTGAGCAGGATGGCTTGGTCCGGGAGATTAAGTTAGAAAGGACCACAGAGAGTGGTGTGTTTGGAAGTCAGGCTTGGGATGCAAGTATGTGGTACCGAGATCCTGATCTATAGTGAAACTTCAGAGATGAAGCTGGCTTTCCAATCAGTGACAGTCACAGGGCCCTTGACAAACTCTGCTTCCTGCTGCGGCAACAGGACCTGTATGACATGGGCACCTGGCTGGCCGCCAGAAGTCCTTGTGGGTGAGAGATGGGGCTCCACAGGGAAGAATCCTGGAGAGAGGGGTGTTGGGGAGTGTGTCTGAGCAGAGGATGGAGCAGTGCCATGGCTTTAAACAGACAAAAAGTCACAGGGGGAGCTGGGCACAGACAGCCTGCAGGAAGGCTGAACCCAAGCAAGGAATCTGGTGGGAAAAGAAGCTCTTTAGAAGTTGGGGTGCTGGATAAAGCAAAGGAAGGTGGCAGGGTCAGCTTAGTGTGGTGGTGGGGGCCAAAAAGGGAGGGACGCCAAAAGTGGGTTACGGCATAGCCCAAGCGGACAAGTTACTAGCATGTTTCCTTTTCCAGAAAAAGCCAACTTTGAGATCAAGGGGTAGTCTGGGACCAGGTCATAAGAGAACTCCATTAGTGTCAACATACACTCAAGGGAGAGCATCATGTTATCTCACCGAACAGTCCAGTGCAGGCAGGGGACTGGCAAGCAGAGATGTGAATGAGCTGAATGTGGGCATGGAAAGTACCAGTCCCCAAGTCTGCCAGAGAGCAGGTGCACAGTAAGCGCTTGTAGGGAGACTGAGGAGGAGACACAGAGTGGGAGGAAAACGGTTAAGTTAACATTTGAAAAGTTATGCTGTGGGGGATGGCAAGATGGATCGGTGGGTGGGTAAGATTGCTGTGGGGCCTGATGACCCGAGTTCAATCCCTGAAACCCACAAGATGGAAGGAGATAACTATCACAAGTCCCTGTGTGGATCCCCATCCCCATACACAAAAGGGGGGACCATCTTAGTGTTCCCTTTGAGCCCCAAACCTTTCAAGAATAATGTCTTAATATTTGGCCTGTATTGCCTTTTCATCCTCAGCACAGCTGCAAAGAGTGGATGAAACCCTATGCTCTAAAGCAGTGGTCCTCAGCCTATGGGTCTAGACCCCTTTGGGGGTGTCTAATGACCCTTTCACAGGGGTCGCCTAAGACAATCAGAAAACACAGATGTTTACAATTCGTAAGTAACAGTAGCAAAGTGACAGTTACGAAGTAGCAATGAAAATAATTTATAATTGAAGGTCACCACAAGGTGAGGAACTGTTAAAGGGTCGCAGCGTTAGGAAGGTTGAAAATCACTGCTCTAAAGTGATGTAGGCACAAAAGGAAGGTATCCATTTTTTCAGTCTCTCTCCATTAGGGGCACCACTCACCATGGCCAGGTCGATGATCCATTTCTGCAGGCTGAGGACGAACCAAGAAGACACAAATCTGGACGCGTGCTAAGGGACTCTGCAGTGAGTCACTGGCAACCCCACCCACCCCTTCCCTTCTTGTTCTGTGCAAACCAAGCCAGACCTCAGAGGGTGACACAGAAGCCAAAGTGGAAGAGGGGACTGTTCTGGACAACGTCCAGCTTGGAAAAGATGCTAGGGGTTGCATGTGAATGAATATCTGCTCTGAGCTCAAAAGAACGGAAGCAAATTATGGAAGAAAGCGTACAGATCCGTGTTCACAGACTGTAACCTGAGGCTGGGGATAGTCATACAGCTGTAGCTACATGCTGCTTTCCTGACCCATGCAGACATCTCTAATGCATCAGAATTAAGCACTTACAAGAAAGGTTCAAGGAGAGATGGTCTGCAAGACTAGTGTGCTGTGTGTGAACTTTTTAGAGTCCACACCCCTTTCCCCCAATTCTGTTGTAAAAGCACAGTAGTTGGGGTGTGCGATGGTAGGCAAGGAGGAACCATTTTCCATCTGTGTTGTGCAGGACTCAGGGGCTCAGTGACTGACTGCTTGAAACAAAAGAGCCCAACCAGGGCAGAAAGATCAAGCCATGAGGGCGGAGGGGAGCCATAGTCAGGGCAGGAGTGGCTGGCAGGAACAAGTCACTCCCCACTGCTTTGCCTTGGGTGCCATTTCCCTGCTCTGTCTACCTCCCACATGCTATCAGCATACAGAAGAACCCCGCAGGTGGCCGAAAACAATGGTTACCTTAACCATTGTTAACGTGAAGGGATTAAACTAGAGATGGCCCATGCCAGGAGGCAGCAGAACTGAACACAGTGTGGGCCACAGCAATGGCTGGCATCCAGCTGCACTAAACTGTTACTAAAGCGTTCTCTACGCAAAGTGTAGTGTTGCATGCCTGTAATCTCAGCATTTGGGAGGTGGAGGCTGGAGGATCTGAAGTTCAAGTCATCCTCGGCTACATGGGAAGATGAAGGCAAACACAGCTATGCTCTCCCTCTTCCTATGGAGAGGGGAACCTGAGCCAGGATTCTAACAGCAATCCGAGACAGCGTGTGGTCCAGACTTACCCAAACCCTTGGGTCTCTCTCTGTAAAAAGAGTGTGTGGTCATGTCATGGAGGCAGCAGGATTAACTGCTACCTCCATGCAAACGCTCTCTTGGCCTTTTAAGACGCATGAAGTCTAAGAAAAGGGACACCGGGTCCCTAGGGAAAGGGCTGCCATGAAACCTCACCCTCTGCATAGAAGATGCCACCAAATGGAGCAGTCTGATGGCTGACCATTATTACGATCAATCCACATGAGTCTATTCAATGGGTAACAGGATTTATTAAGATATAAATTGAGGAAATACACTCGCGATTACAGAACAGAGTAGACAGCTGAAGTCGTCCTCTGATCTGACCAGGAGCGAATCCACCTTGAAGGCAGAAGCAGGGAGAAGGTGACCCTTCTCCCTTTCCTTATAAAAGAGGTCACACACAATGGCAGGAAGCACCACCTCCTTTGGGCCATATAGCCCAAGGTCATGAGCGGAGCAAATACCACTGTGTAAGCCTCCAAACCACCTCGGCCACCCAGAGGAGGCTCAGCCTCTAAATTACAGGTTTGCATAGGGGTGTGATTAGCGGAAAACTGCCCCCATCTGGCCCATGCCTACTGCCAGGCACCTGCCAGGTGCATCCTGAGTGGGACTTGGTGCCAGCCACTCTCATGTTATTAATCCCCTGGGGACGTGCTCCCGGAAGGAAGGAGTGCCTGAGATACGCACAGGTGGAGCGTGTTGTTCTTAGCAGGGTGACTGCACAGCTCACACATTCAGCTGGGACACAGCAAATCTATACCCCACGGGGTCTTGGAGGTCAGTGGGGCACCCTGTTACAAGGATGCCACTGGCCGCCACCACTAACCTATGGTTTGTGTAAAAATAAAAAAAAATGTCCCTGTTTCACAAGGCATAATATTGGCAAATAACACCCCCGCCCCCCACCCCCTTTTTGGTGCTGAGGACGGAGTCCAGAGCCTCTTGCATGCCACCACTGAGCACCCCTTCCTTGGCCCCTCTACCTCCATCTCCAGCTCAGATGCAGGAAGGATACACGGCGGCGTAGGGCAAGGCCTGCTTCACGTTCCCATTGAAGTGAAAGACGCATAACAGGAGCAGTATGTCTGAAAGGAGAGACTGTGAGATGGGCGGGGCAGGAGGAGGGCAGGCTGGGGACGGGGCGGGGGGAGGGGGGTGTCAGTTACCTTGTGCGATGAGAATGGGGTATTCCAGGTACGTGAGCAGCGGGTTCCCATAGTAACATTGGTAGCGGAAGAAGACCAGGAACCTGGAGACAGGACGTGTACATATTGACAGCCCACTCTGCGACCCGCCAGACCCAAGACACATTTACCCAACGCTAGAGCATGGGGTCCTCACCATACTCGTGACCGACCTGAAGGCAGACCTTCAGGAATGTAGGCAGACCTTCAGAAATGTTGTCAGAGACCCCGTATGGCAGGTCCAAGAGACCTCGAGCGTCAGCACTTCGCTAAACACCCTCAGGGGTCACCTACACTGCATGTCACATCGTAAAGATCACTGGGGGGAACTAAGATCCAAAGACAAGACCATGTGAGAACTCAAGGATAAGAGGGAGGGTCTCATCCTGAGGTGCTGCCCTAGCTCTGGCTTCTATGATTTTAGGGGGACCCAAACATCCCACACATCCTGTGCCCTGGGGATGATGTGTGAGTGCTTTTCTTTCTTTCTTTCTTTCTTTCTTTCTTTCTTTCTTTCTTTCTTTCTTTCTTTCTTTTTTCTTTTCTTTCTTTTT
>CABHPH010131133.1:22600-35393 GCA_902168325.1 Peromyscus nudipes | reverse complement strand
GGTGGGATGCATATGTGCACTCACAGAGACGGTGGGATGTGTATGTGCACTCACAGAGACAGTGGGATGCATATGTGCGCTCACAGAGACGGTGGGATGCATATGTGCACTCACGGAGACAGTGGCAGCACACACAAAGCCTGTGCAGATTCAAGACAGATGGTTACTAGCACTGAATGTGGAAAGTGAGGAAAGGACCACAAGCTCCCAGACCTAACCAAGAAGCTGTCTGCAACTGATATCCACTGACAAAAAAAAAAAAATCACATTTCTCCCATGGAATCTCACTGGATATATCAAGGACCCTACAGGTCAGCTCCATGCCCAGGAATAGTTGCCAACACAAAATGAACTCAATTGTGGTGATATATTGTGTACCCTAATAAATTTTCCTAAAGATCAGAGAGACAAAGGAACAAGCCACCTCTTACCTCTAGGACTCCTCAGCCTGAAAAGCTTTCCTCAGCCGAAAGACTTTAGTTCCTGTCTCCTCATGCCTTATATACCTTTCTCCACCCACCCATATCATTTCCTGTCTCAACTTTCCTAGTGCTGGGATTAAAGGTGTGTGACTCACAAGTACTAAGAATAAAGGTGTGTGTCACCACTGCCTGGCTCTGTTTCTCTCCTAGACTGAATTAATGTCATGTAGACCAGAGTGGCTTTGAACTCACAGAGATCCAGACAGATCTCTGCCTCTTGAGTGCTAGGATTAAAGGTGTGTGCCGTGTGCCACCATTGCCTGGCCTCTATGTTTAATCTAGTGGCTTGTTCTGTTCTCTGATCTTCAGGCAAATTTTATTAGGGTATATGATATATCACCACACTCAATGATATTTTTGTAAATTTTCATCTCATTTTGTATTGAGCAGTTTTTTGTCTTATTAGTCTTTTGCTTATGTATTTTGGTTTCCATTTTTGTGATTTTGTGGGGTGGTTGTGTATATGTTTCTTGTTTTTGTTTGTTTATTAAGAAGAGAGTGATAAAAAAGGAACATAAAGTTGGGTATGTAGGGAGGATCTGGAAAAAGAGAAAATATGACTAAAATATATTGTATAAAAAAATATTTTCAATTAAAAAAAAAGAAACCCTCCATTGTTCAATGAAGATTAGGATATTGGTATGATAGCGTAAACTTATACAAAGGAATTCACCCCATGGTCTGATCTCTCTAAACACTCACTGACTTTGAAGAAGGCTGCTCTACAATGTGGATTTTACATCTCTGTTCAACCTTTCAAAAGACTTGAAAGTTCTTGGACCTTGTTAAATCTGTATGTCTGCAAATATGATATGAGATTATCTGATTGGAGTAGCATTATGCTAGGAATGTATTCTTGAAGGTTTCTTACACTTCAAAATTTGCATAATTCAGGACCAATTTTCCCATAGGGATACATGTAAAGTAAGATTCACATTATTTCAAATTTTATGCACAGAGTAATTCTTTACACTTTCTTGTTTAAAATTTGCATAAAGCAAAACTTCATTGTAATGATAATAGTGCTATAGCCGTATGTCACTTTTCTGAGCAATCAGCAAGATAATTCATGCATATAAATACTTAGCACCTGGTACTGTGCTCATGAATTATCATTATAGGCATAAGTATATTGATGCTAATACTAGAGTTACTGTGAATATTATTATTGCTCGTGCCCAAAACCATGCATGCCTCAGCTCCACCATTTCAAGAATAACTGGCAATTTCTCCTTTATTTCAGCACAATCATTCTTTTAAAAATTGATTTTTTTAAAAAAATTGGTCTCTATAGAATTGCCTTGACTAAATTATGCCTGAAAGTGAGAATAATCACACCCGAGGTTATTATGCAAAGGCATCCAGTGCCTGTGTCAATGCTCTTTGCTGCTTGCTCTTGAGGGGCCCAGTCCCAACATCCCACAAGAGAAATTACTGTCTGGTCAGAGCACGACGATCATTTCAAAATTATGACCTTTGTGAATTGAGAAAGTGATGAATCTTACCTCTGATACTTTCAAAGAGCCAAAGCTAAAATTGTAGCCTCTCTAGGACATTTATGTTTTATCAGACCATTAATGATTGTCTTAACTTTTCAAATCTTTTCTCCATTTTCAAAGTTTCTTACTTAAAATTTTTGTTATTTATTTATTATCAATTTTATTGTTTTGAAATTTGCACATGGTATACATTCTATAAGTACCTGTATTCTTTTTTTATTTTTAAATGTATGTTTTATTTTTAAATTTAAGATATAGTTGCATCACCCCTCCTTCTCATTCATCCTTCCAACCCTTCCATGTGTTCCCTAACCCCTCTCAAATCAATAGCATTTTTTTCCTGTAATTGTTCCTGTAGTGATTTTTACATATATATGCACAAATATTTAAATATAATCTGCTGCTGAATCTGTTTAGTGTTGCATATATATACATACATACATACATATATATACACACACATATGCATGATTTGGGGACTGACTGCTTAGAACTGAATAACCAGTTAGTGGACTCATGCCTAGAGATGATGAACTCTCCTTCCTCAGCGGTCTTAGTTGCTGATAGTTCTCCGTCGATGGATGAGGCCACATAAGATTTTTCCCTTTCCATCGTAGCACGTCTATTTGTGTTGTCGTTGTTAGGTCCTTTTAATATCTGTACTTCTTATTGGAGAAAATCTAGTGTATAAGAGAAACATTCCTCCCCTCTCTCTCCTCTTTCTTTTTTTATCTCCTCTCTTTCTCTTTTCCTCCCTAAGAAGCAAGGTTGATCAGTTGTCCTCCTCTACAATCTTGAGCCTGTGGGGAACACTGAAATAGATCCTCATTTTCTTCTGTAGTAGATGGTATTTATTTTATTTTTATATGCTCAACATCTATCCATTTATTTGTATATATTTGTACATATGTGTTTGTGTGTGATAAGTGATAGATGTGTATGAATGTTCATCTATTTATGGGGACACATGTGCAGGTGCATATTCAGGTGTGTGCATGTCTATATGGAGGCCTGAGATTGATGTTAGGAGTCTTCTTCAGTCACTCTCCACCTTCTTCTTTGAGTCAGATTCTCTTAATCAAACCTAGAACTTTCCAATATGAGTAGTCTCCTTAGCATGATTGCTCCAGAGACCTTCTGTCTCTGCCTTCCAAGGCTGGCATTGCAGGTCGGCGACCATGTTACCTAGCACTTACATGGATTATAAGGATCTGAACTCTGTTCCTCTTGCTTAGACAGCAAGGGCTTTAAATACTAATCTATCTCCTCATCTCATCAGCCTGTTGCTTTCATTTATAGGAATACGCCTGTCAATCATATGCTTTGTTGTTTTGGAGTAATTCATACCTCTCCTGGTCTTTGGTCTCCCAACCCAGCATAAGACCACATCACTCCTCCACGGTCTCAGTGATCGTCTCATAAAAGTGTTTGCAGCCTCAACTGAGACAATGGGGGTCACTCTGGGGCTTGCAGTGTCATTTCCTCGAAACGACGTCCTTTCTTCTATTGTTTACACAATGCTCTATACACCATATGACAAGAGCATCTGAGAACTGAGTTAGGAAGGGTGAGAATCCCCAACTTTGGGTGAACTTACCTGAGCTCTTGAAATTCACACACTCTGCCTGCTTACGAAACTTCTTATTATGACACATTTCCCTTCCATTTTCACTTAAGCTGATATGAGTTATTTGCCACTGATAGGCATTCTATTATTCTATTTCAAGTACTGATATTTCAGCTGGCTTTTCCTCATATTGAGTGGAAGACTGTGACTAGAAAAATCATGGTTGTTAGTCTTCCCCTAGCGTCTTCACACACGTCACAGTGGTCTCAGCCTGACCATTTCCTCATGGTCAGAAAATGCATCACGGAGGAAGCTTAAGATTTCTGTTTTAAGAATGTGAATGGAAAAAAAGGAAGAAAATTTTTGCCTTCAAATCTGCCTGTCCCACAAAGCTGGTAGTTGCTATGAGTTGAACCTAAGAGTGTGTTGAGTACATGTGACATGCTCTCCGTGATGGAATCACATCACACCCAGTACTCACATAACTCCTAATTAATGTCAATGCTAGAGTGATTGCAGTGTTGGGGAAGCTGTCACAGCACCTTTGATTTAGCTTTTCTTGAGAAAATACCTCAGAAGACCTTCCTGTGTTCTCTGTGACCACCAACATTATCAGTACAGCATCTACTATTCTAATGAAATACCAGGGTCCCAAGCACTGCTTCAATTCACTTTCTACACCTTGGGTATTATGAGCATTTCATAATTCAAAATCTACATTTCATTATATCTTTGACTAGGGTTAAGATGGGGGAGGACATCTCCCCCTTGCTCTCCCATCTCACTGAGTGCAACTCTACCCACCCAGGTTTGGCTCTAAGTTCACTAATCCATAGGTCTCCAATGGAGCATATAAGCCACCACATCTGTTTATCACTTTATTTGCATTCAAAAACTAGGCCATATTCTTCTTCTAAATTTTGTTTGTGTGTGACTTGCATGAGTGTGTACACGGTCATGTGTGTGCATGCAGAGATTAGAGGTGGATGTTGGTTGTCTTCATCTATCATTCTTAACTTTATGCTTTTCAGTGAGAAATGGATTCTTACTGAATCTGAAGCTCACCGATTGATCAAAACTAGCCAGATGCTGAGCTCTAGGGATCTCTTTGTTTCCTTTGTCTCCAAGAACTGGGATTATAGCTCACACCCCATTTTTTAATGGGTACTGGAGATTCAAATTTAGGTCTTCCAGATTATGCAAGTACTTTGTAGACTGAGCCCCCACTCCAGCCTTTCTTCTTTATGTATGATCTGTAGTCTTCCCTCAGAGGAAGTATCTCCTACTGTTAAATACTCACTGATGGTTGGTTATGGAATCATGCCCCTCCCAGTCAGGGGATCATACCCTTCCCAGTTATGGGATCATACCCCTCCTACTGAGATTGGTTTCATGAGAGCAGGACTCATTTCTAACTGTGGCCACTATTGTTTGCTGGGCACCTTCTAAAAGGCCTCACATTCCCAATAGCCAAATTACTGCCTTCGATGCATTCATACTTCAACAGCTTTTAATGCAAATGATCATTTCTTCCTCAAAATATCTATGATTTCAATTACCAGGCCTCCATTCTTTTAGGCTGCTCACCTCTCTGGTGGCCTCTTTTCAGTCTTTTTCCCCTTATGAGCCCTCTCACATCCTCTTGCGTTTTCTGAAAGGTCACATATTCTTCTCTTATAATCCTATTGGTGGGACCTTCCCATAGACATGAAAATACCACACGGGAAGAAATATGGATTTCTGCATGTTAACATGCAATGTGACAGCAAACTTAATGCCCAACACAGATGGACTAGGGCAGAATAATATAGTGACAGCCACTTCATGGGGTATTATGCTCCCAATAAAATAAGAAGCAGACATTCTGTCTGATGAGAAAAATCTTTTCTGAAAATTTCCAATGAAGAAATGATCTGTGAAAAGCAGAATGCAATAAGCATGTTTAAAGTATGATTATGCATTTGTACAAATGTATATAAATACATATGTGGTATACATGGGGGAAAGCAGGTAAGATTTGGGGATAACAGATTTCCTCCTGTTTTCCAAATGTTTATAATTATAAAAAGAACCTGTATATAAAGAGAAAATCATACTACAGTACTTTAAACATAATAAAATTAATATATTTATAGAAATGTCATAAAAATGAAGTTACTGAGGAGTATCCACAAATTATTCATTTGAGAAGCTCCCCTAAATTATAATACTTTGGGAGACAGCAGGGCTCTGCTTGTGGTTCTTCTGAAGTGTCAGTCACAGCAAAGCTTCCCTTGGTCATTTCATGTCCTAGTCACAAGGAACAGGTGACCGTGGTGGCCTTTATAGAACACGAAGCACCTCAGCCTCGTTTTCGGGTTCTTTCCCCTTATCAGCTTCAAGAAAGCTGTTTGAAGCTGTGGGTTTCAGGAATCAGTGGGATGAGTGGTTACCTTTGCCCAAAACAGCCATTTTAACCACAGGCTGCCACTCAGAGTGTACAATGAGAAGCAAATTTAATTGATTTCCAGTAGCTCTTGAGAATGAGATTCACTGCCAACTTCCTTTAAAATAGAATCCCACTGATCCCTCCATCTGAAGGTGTCCCACAGAAAACAGATTACTACACAGTAAATCCTGTAGCTACTACTAACAAAAGTACAGAGCAAAAAGTTTATAGAATCCTGCTCATCTCTCCGTCTGAAGGTGTCCCAAAAAATGGATTACTACACAGTAAATCCTGTAGCTACTACTAAGGAACCTACAGAGCAAAAGGCTCCAACTGTGGGGCTTTAGCACCCCCAATCATAAGTAAAAGACTGCAGCAATCAATGTAAACAAACATATAATTACACAAATCACAGAATAATCTTGAGGATTATATAAATCTAATTTAGCTCAAACTAATACTATTCATAATACACTTATACGTATAATATACAATAATAATAACAATACACTTAATTTTCTGTTGTTATTTACAAAATCCCCATGGCTAGGTCATTTATAAGAAGAGTTGTTTATTTCTCTTGTTGTCTTGCAGCCTAGGAAGACCAAGAACCTGGTACCATTGCCAATCCAGCTCCTGGTGATCTTTTTATTCCTGGTGACATGTTAGAGGCTATCATCAAGTGGGACAGTGCTGTGGATATCGCTATATGTCAATAAACACTGATTGGCCGGTAGCCAGACAGGAAGTATAGGCGGGACTAACAGAGAGGAGAATTGAGGAGGAAGGAAGGAGAGAGAAGCTGGCTGGAGCCGCGGCGAGGAGAAGAAAGATGTAAAGTACCGGTAAGCCACGAGCCATGTGGCAAAGTAGAGATTAATAGAAATGGACCAAATATAAGAGTAAGAGCTAGACAATGATAGGCCTGAGCTAATGGCCAAGCAGTTTAAATAATGTAAGCGTCCGTGTGTTTATTTTATGAATGGGTTCGGTCAGAGAACCAGGGACTGGCGGGACTTGGGAGCTGGAGAGAAGCACTCCAGCAACAGGACAGAGCAAGCACACAAACATACTAACTTGGGTTTGCTTTCCTATTCTTATAAATCCAAATTACCTCATCTAATCCCAATTACCTCCTGAAAACCCAACTCTAGGCACATGTATACCAGGAGATTAAACTGTCACCACATGAGTCTGAGAAGATATGTCTAGACCACAGAATGTGCTGTCATATATCTGGCACCGCATTCATTTTATTATTTATAGCATACCTGGGAGTCTCATTATTTTCTGTGTTGTAGACAGAAAACTGAAGCTTTGTGAGGGTAATAACCAGGTAACCATCTTGGTAATTGCTTCTGAGTTTCTCTCCATTCTCTGGCCCCCTCAAACCTTTTATGCTTTATTTCATTATGTCACTGGTTGAGCCAAGTGGATTTAATGTTTTCCCAGTGTTATATAAATATAACATATATATTGAATGCTATGTAAATCACCCATCTATAAACATGTTTATATTTATAATGACTTAAGACGCATGCTGTAACTGAACCCATCCTCAATTGCTCTATCTTGTGATGGTGCTAATTTTCCTAGAGGCTTGATAAACAGGGTCTGCCAAGCCTGCCAAGCTCTTCCAGAATCACTGAAGACCTATGGCAATCATTTTCTGTAGGCCAATCCTTGGACAGATAAATCCATCTAAGGAATATGATATGGCACCAACAGTTATCCATACATTGTTTCCTGATACATGTAGTAGCAATTTTCCACTGGCCTTCTAGGTCGTTCCCACCACTCAACTGGAATTGGTTGGCAAAGGGAAACCTCTTGGCCATTTGGATTCTACCCTAATAATCTGTCAATGTGGATTAAGTTCTGCTCTGTTTTTCAAGCAGGTTGTAAGTGGTGGTCACAGACAATACAGTCTTGTGTTTTCTAACAGAAAGGACACTATGATACAGAAGTTCAGAACATGGCCTGGCAGGATTACTTGGTTCTCCTGGTGGCTCCCAGATGCATGAACGTATTGCCACAGGACGTAAGATAAATTTGCTAACTACTTCATGCCCCAGCTGTTCTGTTGGTAACTTGGGAACAAAATACTAGTCTATGTTTGTGTTTGCTTGTGTGTGAAAAACAAGAGAGAAACTATTTACATTATCATCAATTTATGTTTGTTTCTATGAGTTTATGCATCTATCCATCTGTCTCTTAGCAAGTTACATAAGAAAAACTTATGCATATAATTCACAAAAATCTCATGAAAGAAATAGCAGATCAGATTCTATAAAGCAAAGGCACTAAGTTCTCAGTAATTTCATTCTACATGACATCTCTTAAGTCACTGGGTGACCCAGAGGCTGAGCTCAATGTAGCTTCCTTGCTAACTCAGGCAGGAAAAAAAGACTGATGAATAGTTTGCCCTCCTTCTAAAGGAAAATAAAACCAGCTTTTAGAGACCAAGGAAAATGGGCTCTTTTCAATTTACATAAAAAGACAACCTCCTGAAAACAGAATTGGGAATTTTATCCCCTAATTCCTTATACATGAACAATGAAGGTTTCCCTTTACTATTGGTTCCATCTATTGAATGGTCCCTGGGCTTCTTAAATGAGGCAAAGTTAAAACAGGGGTCATCAGAGCCCACACCCTACAACAGTTCTCTTAGGATCTAAAACCACTTATGATACAGGCATGTGTGTAAGATAAGAAAATACTCACCATTCACATTAAATAATCTCTTTCTTCTTTGGGGATACACTGAGCCTATAGACTTTGCAAGGATTGTGTGCTTTCTTTAGTCTACCAAGTTGGCTTAGCTGTAAAGAATCCAAATGGTAACCCTGCAGAGTAGAGCTTAAGTTTCTATTTTTCTAAACTATGATCCCTGAAAATTATCCTTGATATATTCACGAAACACCGCTGGATATAAAATGTTTTGTTTTAATATGAGGAAGTCCCCAGAAACCTTTGAATGCTTAGAAAAATATATTGGATAATGAATATACTGAAGTAGTCAAATTCTAATGTTAAAATCACTAGTGATATATAATTCTGCTTCCTCTCTCCTCTTCCTTTCCCTTTGAGCAGAGATATGTCATGAAGGACTTATGTTCTGATGCCCAGAACAAGGCAGACAACAGGATCTGTAACCTACATGATAATTTATATAATCTTGTCTCAAAGTAGATTGTTCTTGTGGTATATATGATAACCCTGTAAACCCCAAGTTTGTGTTTGCATTAATTACATAAAATCAACCTTGGGTCAGGAAGTGAAGCTAGAAGCTTGTTGATAGAAAGTAATCACAGAGAGTCAAAGAGCATCGGGAAGACTGATGGAGAGACACACAGGAAGTAGTAGGGAGGGGCTTTGAGTGTGGCAGTCTTTTTTGGTTTGGTGGAGCAGAAGGACAATTTCTTTTGGAGACACTGGTGAAGAGGGAAGGTCAGCTAGTTGCTCCTCAACCTCTCTGAGCTAGCAAGTTTTCACCCTAGCCTCTGACTACCAAGTCTCATTGGTAAATAGAAAGATAGAGATTTGGTTAAAACTACATTTGGTGGCAGGGGCAGAAGGTGGACCAGAGAAGTGGGCCAGTAACTGCAGAGAATCAATTACTGGTTTAAACAGCAGATTCAGTTGTAGCTGCTGTGCCAGAGATAAAACAACAGATTTTACTACACTTACACTTACATTAACCTCCCTTTGTGACTGAAAAGGAATAGCTATACATTTGTTGGTCAGGTACACCTGCTAATAAAAACATAATAACTCTGGAATGGACCTGACACTAACTGCAAAGAAAATACTAATTGAAAAAGTAAAGTATCATTTAAAGAGAAAAATGAAGTGATAATGTATCATAATTTCATCTTCTTTTGTTTATGGGGAGATGCTAAGAAGTTAGCAGGCTCATAAGAATCTAAGCAACAACACAAAAATCCAATAAAATACTTCTTGGTCCACTTCAAATATCAACTGCTCATTTGGTGGACCCATCCCATCAAGACTGATGGCTTCTCGTTTATGGTCAGGTGTTGATGTCCTTGAAGATTTTCTTCTGCTTGTAGAAGCATATTGATGAATTGAGTTGAAGCTCCCATGAGCTATCACAACCAACAAGGGACAGGATGTGGTAATATCCATCTTATTTAACTTCCTATTGCTGTGAAAATAAAAAAGTATTGACCATGACCAAGGCAGTGTATAAAAAGAAAGCATTTAATTGAGCTTATAGTTTCAGAGAGTTAGAGTCCATTATGGCATAGAAAAACCATGGTATCAGAAACAGTTGAAAGGTCACATCTTGCTTTGCAAGTGAGAGAGAGAGAGAGAGAGAGAGAGACAGACAGACAGACAGACAGACAGACAGACAGTGGGAATGAGACAAGTCTTTTGATCTCTCAAATTCTGCCCCCAGTGACAAACGTCCTCTAACAGGGACATACCTCCTAATCCTTCGCGAAGAGTTCCAACAGATGGTGATGAAGTATTCAAATATATGAGCCTATGTGAATCATTCTCATTGAAACCACCACAGCATCTTATGCTCTTGTACCTTAAAGAGAGAATCTTTCAATTATAATTCCAGCTTGGAGGAAATGTCTGAATGAATGGAGTGCATGGGTCTAAGAAGCAAGGGATAGAGGGAGGAGTGATATGTCATCTTTTATCCCCAGTGGGTTTTCTCTGTATTTTCCACTCTGGGCACCTCTATATTGGAGATCCTGGACTTGAAGACGATACATTATACAATGAGGACATAACATAGATGCCATTGCATTACTAACCATAATGGTATGGTTATCATTTCACTGGACCATTTTCAGAGGTTCTTCAGAAATCATCATACTGATGGACAATGGCTTTTGATAGAGAGAAGAGGGCACTGATATTTTTGTTTAAAAGGAATGGAGGCTAGCTATGAAACCCAAGTGCTGTATAGAATCATCTTCTTGCACTGTGTGTTACCTAAGAACAGATGTGCATGAAGTCTAAACTGAGAAGTGTGTAACTATGAATTTTCCATATAGCTCAGTTACAAGGGTCTAGGTGACATCACTATGACCTGAGAGCTGCACCTTAGAGTTACAGCAATTTAGAAAGGATCGCAGATGAGAGAGAGAGGTGGGGGGGGGGAATGAATCACTTGGGGTTTCAAGGTCAACAGCACCCATGGCCATCTGTGTGCCATATACTTAACCTCCTTCATCTGAGCATGTTTAGGAAGAAAACCTCAATGAAGATGTGAACTATGGAAGTTCCATGAATAATGCCTAAGGATCTCTTACTACAGGGAATTTAATCGATGAGTGTCACAGACAATTTGAAGTCCACTACAGCCTTTGTGTTGAGGCCATGTTAAAGATTTCAGGAAGTAGGAATACAGGAACACACCCATTCCCACAGGAGAGGGAGTTTTGATGGCCTCCTCTCTCTTTCAAGGGTCTCTAAGGGCTTATGACAGATGTAGTTAAATAATTTTCTATTAAACCTTTTCTCTATCCTCTCCCTCACTCAGGATTAGACTTGCATGGAAGACTAATGGCTCTTCAGCCTTCTTTAGCTCCCCATTCACTTATTCCCATGCAAACATTTCTCCTAACAAAAGCATTTTGCACTTAATTCTGTCTTGGTGTCTGCTTTCAGAGGACCTGAACTGCCACAATATTGTAAATTATCAGTGGGAATTAAAAGAACCTTCATTATAGCAGGCTACTTATCTTACACAATCTAACTTGAATGTATTGAGGAAACTGAAGAGTACTTTAGGGAAAAGCTAAGTATGTCACTCTGCTTCAGAAAGGCTTTCCCCTTGAGTCAGAGAAAATCAGCATCCTTGTTTGAAGTAAAGATGCAGAAGAACAAATGACATTTCTGTACATGACCAGAACGTCCTACAGTTATTAGCTATAATAGACATTTCTCCACCAACTCTACCCAGCTGCCCTCAGTAGGATTTGCCTTTTTCATATTTGAAAATATGCTAATGTGGAACTAGTTTGGGTATATCTTTTCTTCTTAATGCCATAAAACTTCTTGAGATTGTTTATATCAAAACTTAAAATAAAATCTCTTTCAGACACATTATTTATATGAAATTAACAAGAGGAAATTGTTTCTCTGTGTGTTTTCATGATCCAAGAAGAAAGTAACTCAACTGAGAAATGAGGGCCATTCTTGTAATTTATAGTTTTAAAATTAAAGGCATAAAATATATCTTTCAAATAAGGGAATAACCTGAGTCTTAATGAACCAAGTCTGCCTTTTGAAATAGAGGAATCTTCAATTTGCTTTAGATGTGAGGAAAATAAATATGAAAGAAAGGGGAGAAAGCAACCAACTACACATAAAGGCGGGAGACTGATTCGTGCTAGTGGCTTTGTTAGTAAAGCAGGGAGGTGGGGCTGAAGGAAACGTTAGTGAGGAGAATGCCTAATAGGTTAAATGAACACAGAATTTAGACACCAGACAGCCAGTATTAGAAACAGAAAAGATTAATGAATGCTAGAATATTATTTTAGTTGGCTCACATTTCTATTAAATAATGTTTTAGGTTATTATTTTAGAAGCTGTTACTATTTTCTTATTTTCTATAAGCCACACATATGAGGAAATATTTTGGTAGTATTCAGAGATGGTAAGGTCTCCACCTGTCCTATGTTTGGATGATGATGATGGTGATGATGATTGATGGTGATGATAAAAATGTGTGTGTATGGGTGTGTGCATGTGCACATGCATACATCTCTCTCTCTCTCTCTCTCTCTCTCTCTCTCTCTGTGTGTGTGTGTGTGTGTGTGTGTGTGTGTGT